>JADFUC010000027.1:0-195059 GCA_019722365.1 Lithospermum erythrorhizon | reverse complement strand
TCAGTATTGCTTCGTTCAGTTACGTATTGCTGTTACTACTTGCACGGCAGGAGAATAAAATCTTCATTGCTAGAGCGAAGTATTCCTTGAAAGGCCTGTTTGTCGGAAGGACTAGAAGTAAATGGTGTTTCATCTTGATGAAGCTGTTGATGAAGTCAATGTCGTGCATCTAATGTAGGGCATCGACACACCACAAGTGGAACGCTAACCATAGAAGACCGGTTCTTGATCCACGAAGCGTGGAAGAACCAACCCTTAGGAGATCCAACGGGGATCATACGGGCCCCGGTATTGTAATAACTTAGTTAAAAAAAAAAAAAAAAAAATTAAATTAAATTTTTTCGGTCAGTGGGACGGGGAATAGTATAATGTTTTCGATGATGATATTATTTAGTAAGAAAACTTTTGAGCAATTTCAATTATAATTTAGTAGTGTTTGCCATGGAATAATTTTATCTTTGAAATGGGTTCGTGGACATTCAAAAGTACGATAAGCGGAGAATTAACCGAAGCAAGAGGCAGGACCTGAGTTTTTAAATATCTATTCATACACATCTCCACATCATCATCACCCTTCATCTTCTTCTTTTTCTTCATGATGGCTGAGACCCCCATGTGAGCAAGAAAATTTTTCTCTTTCCAAGATTTCTTCCACTTTATTGCGTATAGCGATCCTACAGTTGGTTGCTAAGACTTTTATCGCTCCTGCAGATTTGGTGAAATTGGAGTTTTTATGGATTTTCTTGGTTGACTTTTTTGGTTGAAACTTTTTCCATAATTAATTTTATGATAAATCTTAGTTGGTTATGGGTTACGTGACGTATATATGTGATGAATTAAATGATTTAGAGATCGTTTGAGGACGTTATGGTCGAGTTGACTTTTTAGTTTTCGTTGACTTTTTATGTGGATATTGTTATATGACTTTAAATGTGTAGGAGGTTATATTGGGACCTTATTATAGTTGTTATGATGTTAGATTGGTGATTTAAAATTGATTAAAGGATGTTATTATGTTGAAAAGTGTAAATTCCAAATTGAGGTTGTAATTGATATTTCGGAGTATAGATTATTGAGTATGGACTTGATGATTAATTAGAATGACTTATAAGTTGAGTTGTAGTGAGAAAGTGATAGATGGAATTTGAGAGGATCGATGGGTTGTGTCCGATGGGATTGTAATTGATAGTTTATCCGTCAGAGTTATACCATTTAGAATAGTTCCCCTAAGAGTTGGTTATGTATCTTCTAGAAACGCCCGGTATATAGTAGTAGGTCTCTTGATTATACTTTACGGGTGTTGTTTAGGCGTTGATCGTGGAAAGAATGATTACATGGTGTCTTTCGCGAGGTTTGCGGTAGCTAGCGAGAGGTGAGTACCCATCTGCCCGGGTGTTACTTTCACGTACTACCTTGATTTGTGATATACATGTTATTGTGGTGATTATGTGAAAATGATGTACATGCCATTGTGTTATGATTATGAGAATGATATACATGTAATTGTTGTGTTATGTGATTGTGTTTACATTGGCGAAAGATGCGGAAGAGGTAAGTAACGGCAAACTCCCAACTTATATTTCGATTTACGTGGCCTTGTCGGCACTTATGATTTCGTGGCCTTGTCGGCACTTATGATTTTTGTGGTCTTGTTGGCGATTGTTGACTTTGGGTGTGGGATGTTTGGGCGTGTCTTTGTATTACTTGTTTGGGAGTAGAGTAGTTGTTGGTTATGCGTGAGTTTGAGGCCTTGAGTATCAGGGGGTGACCCTATAGTTGGGATTACCAAGGATTAGGTGACTCTCCTTCTTTGTAGGATATGTGACGCTATTGGCCTATCTTCTGGTATAGCGTGCGGTTTAGCCTATACTACGGTATAGCGTGCGGGTATGACTTCTGTTTTGTCGCTTTCTTTGTGTGCATTGTCGATTGGCCTATACTACAGTGCTCGTCTTGAGATTTGGCCTTATACTTCGGTATAGAGCGGTATGAGTCTTTTGATCACTTTGCTGTGCATTGTTGATGTATTTTATACTACGGTATAGTAGGTGTGCCTTATACTTTGTGTATAAGTGCGGTGTGCCTTATACTTTGTGTATAAGTGCGGTGTGCCTTATACTTTGTGTATAAGTGCGGTTTTGGCCTTATACTGCGGTATAAGTGCGAGGTGATTGTTGATTTGTCCATTCCTGCAGGTAGGCCCAGTTGAGTATATATGCTTGTAGAGGTTGGTATATCGGTGGGGATATGAGAGATAGGAGGTTTGATGACTAGAGTTTTAGTCGTTGTTGAGTCTATTGATTTCTTTAAAATTGTTATTAACTAATGAACAACTTCTATTATATCTTCTTGTATTATCTGTAGGAATTATGTTGTATGATTTTTGCGATCTGGATATATGTATATTATTCATATTTGATTATTAAATTAAATTACCTCGTTCCGTATGCTTGATTCACCCTGTGTTAAGTTTCACTAAGCCGCGACTTACGCTTACCGCTATAGGCGGCATTTTCATTGTGCCGAGGTTGACGGGTGGCTAGTTGAGCCGAGGCGTTGGAAGTGTGTTAAGTGGCTGGTGACACGGGTGGGCGAGATCACCAGTCTCATTTGATGTGTTTGTCTTGAGTTTTCATTTGTTGTATTCCTTTTAGAGGAAATCTTTGCAGTCGGTAGTCATTTTGTATTTAGGATGCGATGCGTATCATACATTGTAGCAAGCATTACTTTTCTTTGGGTTATGTTGTTATATATATTTATGGGTTGGTCGTTTCGATACGGTGATGGATTATAAATTCTTGAAGCCCATTTTTGATTTGGGAAACTTAATTGTAATCACATTTTTGATGGAAACAAATTGTATTTTAAGCTGAGTCGTCCATCGGTTTGGTGACTGCAGGCGTTCAGTTTAATGACTCTCGCCTCAGGCGGCCGGCACAGGGGGTCGTTACAATTTTATCGAGCTTAGGTTCGGATTTCTTTGGGTTATACGTGTGGTTGTGAGTCGACTTGTTTTCATGATCGTTGTGAGGTGGTGTCTTTTTGTTAAATCGAGTCTTTTTCTTTGTTGCGTGAAATTTGAGGATGCCACCCAGTGCGTGGGCGAGGTAGAGCGAGAGGTGCCGGAGGTAGGCCGGAGGGAGGCGGTAGTAGGGAGTATAGATATCGATAGTGCAGTGGACCCGGTCGGAGGTGCATTCTTACGGCCGAGTTGAGGTAGTCCTCGTAGAGGAGAGTGTGGTCTTTCGAGGTGGTGAAGGCGGCCGGGAGGTCGGGAATTCGGAGTTGTTTGACCGATTTCGAGGAGGATCTCAGAAGTTTTTTTGAGGAGGTTGTAGGAGCGAGGCTATTGAGTTCATCGGGATATGAAGACTATTTTTGAGCCGATGGGGATTGTGGGCGAGATGAGGGGTGAAGTTGCTGCCCCATAGACTTCACGAGGTGCAGAGTGGCGGGTGGGAGAACACAGGTGCATCTCTGACAGAGGGGAGGTTCGTGATGTTTCACGGGAGGCGATTTGTTGAGCTCTTCCGGGAGAATTATTGTTTGGAGGCCCACATGGCTGCGCTGGAGAGAGAGCTGATTTCGTTGACTCAGGGTTCGAGGTCAGTGGAGGAGTACGAGAGACATTTCAGTGATTTGTGCCGACTACTTCCTGATGTCTTCCCAGCAGAGGCGAAGAGGATTACTAGATTCAGGGATGGGTTTGACGTGGAGATCGTCACGGATCTCACTAATGGTTTTACTAGTTTCCGTCTTTGTGAGGAATGCGTACTGAAGATGGAAATAGGTTAAGCGAGGCGAGGCGGAGTGGATCGAGGAGGGAGTCGGGCACAGAGACTTTCTTTCGGTAGGCCTTCTAGGCTCTAGAGTTCGGAGGAGGACGGACCAGCGAGAGTCACTTGAGTGCTCCGGCCAGTTCGCCGAGTTATTCCATAGCCTTCTACGGTGGAGTACCTACGAGATCGGCCCCGGGGTTAAGAGTAGTCTTAGGGGTTAGGCGGTGTAAAACATTACCGTTGTGGTCAGATTGGGCACGAGGCGGCGGGGAGTGCCGGAGAGGTGGTCATATGTTATCGATGCAGTGACGAGGACATCGGCGGATTATCCCAGTTGGTTAGAAGAGAGGTGCTAGTACGTCGGCACAGATTCCCCGATCATCGAGGCGGTTACTCAGGAAGTCGTGGTGGTAATTCGGCCGTAGGGGCAGAGGATATGGAGGCGGTAGGACCTCGAGAGGAATGTAGTGGGTAGCATTTTGGCCGGGCCAGTCGAGCCCGATTCATGCCGTTACTCATCAGGAGGCACAGGATACCCCAGAGTGGTGACAGGTACATTATTCCTGTGTGATATTGAGGCTAGGGTGTTGTTTGATTCTGAGACTCACAGCGTTCTTTGTGTCTCGAGTTTTTATTCTGCCTTTATCGTATGTTGTGTGCCTTTACTGTCCCTTGAGATTATGGCCCGGTAAATCGGTGTGGTTAGATTTGCATATAGAGACGTCGCTTTGATTGTATGTGGTCGGTCATTGTCGTTGATTTACTTCCATTTGAGCTTTCCGATTTGATCTTGTCTTGGGTATGAATTGGTTGGGGAAACATCATGCGTTATTGATTGCCATGGAGGAGATACCTTGTGGGTTCGGGGAAGACCCGGATATCCGATTTGTGTGGGAGGCAGAAAAGATTTTGCCTTCGAGTTTTGTGTGCACTTGAAGCTAGGAGGTTGATTCGAAGGGGTGTGTTGGATTCTTGGGATATGTGGTTGATTTGAGTAGGAAGAAACGGGCGGAAGATGTGCGGGTTGTTAGAGTTCAAGGATGTTTTCACGAGGACTTACGGGATTGCCGCGAGCAGGAGGTCAATTTGCTATTGAGGTTATTCCGGAGTGCAGCAATTTCTCTACCACACGTCTGGGATGGCTCAGCCGAGGTTGCGGAGTTGCGGACTCGGTTGCGGGGAATTGTTGGACAAGGGATTCATCAGACAGAGTGTATCTCCGTGGGGTGCACGGTGTTGTTTGTGAAAAAAGAAGGATGGTTCTATGAGGCTGTGTATTGACTACGAGGCAGGTTGAATAAAGTGACCGTGGAAACCGATACTTATTGCCCGAATCGGCGATTTGTTTGATCAATTTGAAGGATGCCAAGGTGTTCTCGAAGATTGATTTGCGGTCTGGTTACCATCAGTTGAGAATCAAAGGGGAGGACATTCCGAAATCAGCTTTCCGATCTCGTTATGGACATTATGAGTTTATAGTGATGCCATTTGGATTGACGAATGCACCGGCGGCCTTTATGGATTTGATGAACCGTGTATTTCGGGAGTATTTGGATGAGTTTGTGGTGGTATTCATCGACGATATTCTGATATATTCCAGAGGGGAGGAAGAACATGAGAGGCATTTGCGGATTGTTTTAGGGGACCTTGAGGCGGCTTCCCGGTTGTATGCCAAGTTTTCCAAATGTGAGTTACAGTTGGCGGAGAAGTGCAATTCTGGGGCATGTTATTTCCGGCGAAGGTATTTGTGTTGATCCACCGAGAAGGTGGAAGGCTGTGAGCAATTAGGGCGTCCGCGGTGTGGCGAGTGAGGAGTTTCTTGGGGTTATTTGGTTGGCCACGGGGAGATTCATCAAGGACCTGCTTTGATCGGCCATTGACAGGTTGACCCCGAGGAAAGGGGTTAAGTTTATATGGGATGATTGTGAGGCCCCTTGAGAGGGTATTAAGGGGAAGTTGACTGGCGCGGTGTTGGCGATACCGTGTCTGATTCGAGAGACTCACGTGATTTATAGCGTCTTCGCGTCGAGGATTGGGGTGATACGATGCGAGAATGGGAAGGTGATTGCCTACGCTTCCCGGCAGTTGAGAAATCACCGAGAGAACTATCCGACACATGATCACTTGAGCTGGCGGCGATAGTCTTTTCGTTAATTATTGGAGACTTATTATCTTTATGGGGTTAAGTACGATTTTGCGATCATAAGAGTTTGAAATATCTTCCGGCAGAGATTTGAATTTGAGGCGAGAGGAGGTGGATGGAGTTCATTAGTGATTATGGCTTGACTGTGAGTACCGCCCCGAGGAGGAAGGCGAATGTAATGTGATCTTATTTGAGTGGAAGGGAAAAAGGACAGAGAGAGAGAGATGAAGCAATTTGGGAGTTGATTTGGATGTCGGGTAGCGATGGAGATTTTCGCCCATATATGAGAGTTCGGCCAGGTGTTTGTGGATCGAGATTATAGCTGCGGCGGGATGAGAGGCTACGGGGTTATCAGTGGGGACGTGAGGAATGGAGTCGAGATCAGTTCACGATTGATGAGTGGAGCCTTGAAGATGAAGGCGGTGTGTCTGCGTATTCGGATGAGGCGAGAAGGGAGACTCTTGATGAGGCCCATGGTCCCTCGGTGTACACCCGGGTAGGTACAAGACCATGTCGTGATTTGAGGTTGACGATATTGGTGGCCAGGAATGAAGAGAGAGAGAGATCGCGAGTTTGTGGCAAGTGCTTGGTTTGTCGGTGAAGGCTGACATAGACATCCTGGGTTGTGGAGACTCTTCATTCACGAGTGGACATGGGAGAATATCACCATGCGGACTTCGTGTTTGGGCTTCCGAAGGCGTTGAGCGACATGATGGGATTTGGGTGATTGTTGATGACTACTCGAAGTCGGCCATTTTCTATCTCCAGATCTACGGATGGGCTGAGAGCTAGCGAAAATTTATGTGGATCGGTGTGAGATTGCACGGTTCGGTGTGGGTGTTAGATTCATAGGGATGCGGAGGGTTTCCGGGAGGCAGCAGGGGACTAGAGTGGGTTGAGTACATCTTTTCATCCCCGGAGGCGATGAAGCGTCGAGAGGGCGATCTGGGACATTGGAGGATATGCTCGGGCTTGTGTTACAGCGAACTTCTCTAGGGGTGGGGCGATAGGTTGCCCAAGATGAGTTAGCCTACAACAAACGGCTTCCATGCTAGTATTGAGATGGCACCTTTTGAGGCGTTGTATGGCCGGAGGTGTCGCTCGGTTGTTGGAATGAGGTAGGAGAGAGGAAAGTTCTGATTCGAGTTGGTGAGTCACCCGGTAGAAGCGGTTGAGATTGATTCGGCATCTAAGGATAGCTCGAGGATAGGCGGAAAGAAATATCGCAGTCATCGCGAGTAGACTTGTCTTTTGAGGTCGGCGACCGTGTGTTCCTGAGGGTATCCCCGTGGAAGGGAGTGATGCGATTTGGGGAGGAAGGGAAGTTGAGTCCTACGTTATATTGGACCATTTGAGATCCTTGGGAGTTGGCTCCGTGGCTTGTCGGTTGGCGTTGCGCTCCAGAGTTTGAATAGGATTCATAATGTGTTCATGTCTGTTTGAGAGTATATCCTGACGAGTCGCATATTCTTAGCTCACCTCCGGTGGAGCTTGAGGAGGACCTCACGTTTGAGGAAAGACCGGTGGAGATTTTGGACCGGAAAGAGAAGGTTTTGAGGAGTAAGACAGTGGCCTTAGTGAAAGTCCTGTGGAGGAATCAGCGTGTGGAAGAGGCGACTTGGGAACGTGAGGATGAGATGAGGAACCGTTACCCCTTGGCTCTTCGGAGTAGATGTGAGTTTGTTGTTTTGATATGGTATTTGTTTTGTGTTATTATATGTTAGTTTGTTTGATTTGTTAGAATTTAAATTTGATTTTATTAGATGGGTAGATTGTAATAGCGTTAAAAAAAAAATTAAATTTTTTCGGTCGGTGGGATAGAATAGTATAATGTTTTTCGATGATGATATTATTTAAAACTTTTTGAGCAATTTCAATTATAATTTAGTAAAGTGTTTGCCATGGAGATAATTTTATCTTTGAAATGGGTTAAATGAACAACCAAATACGATAAGCGGAGAATTGCTTGAGAAACCTTGGCGAGGCAGGACCGGAGTTTTTAAATATCTATTCATACCTATCCTCCCATCATCACATCACCGCTGTCTTCTTCTTTTTCTTCCTTGATGGCGAGACCCCCATTGTGAAGCGAAACAAAATTTCTCTTCCGTTTCTTGACTTTATTGCATATAAGCGTCCTCTAGTTGGTTGCTAAGACTCCTCTCGCCTTTCCCTCTGAATTTGAGGTAGAATTGGAGTTTTATGGATTTTTCTTGGTTGACTTTTGGTTGACTTTTTCCATAATTGAATTTTATGATAAATCTTAGTTGGTTATGGGTTCTGTGACGTATATATGTGATGAATTCGTGATTTTAGAATCGTTTGGGGAGACGTTATGGTCGAGAGTTGACTTTTAAGGTTTTTCGGTTGACTTTTTTATGTGGATATTTTATAAGACTTTAAATGTGTAGGAGTTATATTGGGACTTATTATAGTTGTTATGATATTAAATTGAGTGATTTAAAATTGATTAAAGGATGTTATGTTGAAAAAGTGTAAATTCCAAATTGAGTTGTAGGTAAATATTTCGAATTATAGATTGTTAATTATGGACCAAATGATTAATTAGAATGACTTATAAGTTGAATTGAGTGTGAAAGTGATAAGATGGAAATTAGCGGGGGATCGATTGGGTTGTGTCCGATGGGAGTGTAATTCGATAGTTTATCCGTTAAGTTAGACCATTTAGAGATAGTTCCCCTAAGAGTTGGTTATGTATCCTCTAGAGCAGCGTTATATAGTAGTAGGTCTTGATTATACTTTAAGGTGTTGTTTAGGCGTTGATCGTGGAAAAGGCGGAGTTACGCGGTGTCTTTCGCGAAGGTTTTTGCGGTAGCTAGCGGTGAGTACTTATCTCCGCGGGTGTTACTTTACGTGCCACCTTGATTTGTGATATACACGTTATTGTGGTGTGATTATGTGAAAATGATGTACATGCCATAGTGTTATGATTATGTGAGAATGATATACATGTAATTGTTGTGTTATGTGATTGTGTTTTAATGGCCATTTGAAGATTCTTGGAGGTAAGTAACGACGAACTCCCAACTTATATTTACAGGTTTACGTGGCCTTGTCGGCACTTATAGTTTACGTGGCCTTGTCGGCGCTTATGATTTTTGGCCTTGTTGGCGTTGTGTTTGACTTACGGTGTGGGATGTTTTTGGTGTGTCTTTGTATTCTTGTTTGGGAGTAGAGTAGTTGTTGGGTTATGTGTGAGTTTGAGGCCTTGAGTATCAGGGGGTGACCCTATAGTTGGGATGACCAGGGATTAGGTGACTCTCGCTTCCTTAGGGGATATGTGGCAATATTATTTTATACTACGGTATAGCGCGGTTTGGCCCTATACTACGGTATAGCGTGCGGTATGACTGTTTGATCGCTTTCTTTGTGTGCATTGTCAGTTATTGGCCTATACTCTACGGTATAAGCGTCTTGATTTGGCCTTATGCCGATTTATAAGAGCGGTATGAATCTTTTGATCAACTTTCTTTGTGTGCATTGTTGATGTATTACTATCTGCGGTATAGCGTGCGGTGTGCCTTATACTTTGTGTATAAGTGCGATTGTGCCTTATACTTTGTGTATAAGTGCGGTGTGCACTTATACTTTGTGTATAAGTGCGGTTTTTGGCCCTTATCTTTGCGGTGTAAAGTGCGGAGTGATTATTGATTAGTCCATTCTAGCGAGGTAGGCGGATTGAGTATATGCGCGTTAGAGTTGGTATCTTTGGTGGGGATATGAGAGATTAGGAGGTTTGATGACTAGAGTTTTAGTCGTTGTTGAGTCACAGTGATTTAACTACATGAAATTGTGCTTCTTTGAACCTTCTATTATATCTTCTTGCGAAGTTTCTTGAATTATGTTGTATGATTTTTTGGTAGTCTGGATATATGTATATTATTCATATTTGATTATTAAATTGACTACCTCGTTCCGTATAATGATTCGCCTGTGTTAAGTTTCACTAGGCTTCGCGGCTTACCGCACCCCGCTATGGGCGGCATTTTCATTGTGCAGGGTTGGCCGGTGGCTAGTTAAGCCAAAGAAGTGTTGGAGAGTGTGTTCAGTGGCTAGGTGAGCACGGGTGGGTGAGGATCTGTGATGCCGTTTTGATGTGTTGTCAACCGATTTTTTCATTGTTGTATTCCCTTTTGAAATCTTTGCAGTGGGTAGTCATTTTGTATTTAGGATCTGATGCATTATCATCTGTTGTAGCCTTACCGGCATTACTTTTCTTTGGAACATATTTGTGTATATATTTATGGGTTAGTCGTTTCGATATCGGTGATGGATTATAAATTCTTAGAAGCGTTTTGATTTGGGAAACTTAATTGTAATCACATTTTTGATGAAATAAATTGTATTTTTAAAGCTGAGTCGTCCATGGGGTTTGGTGACTACTGGCGTTCAGTTTTAATATTTCTCGCTTCAGGCGGCCGACACAGGCGGGAGGTATGGTGAAAGCCTTCATCATTGAAAAGTGACGAGCCCACTTCTTACAAAAGCAATGAATAGCAAGGATAGAGCAAATGGCAAATAGCCATACTGTCGAGATGGATTCTATGTACGAAATGAGTTTGGTCGCTTGTTGGATTCACCAAATGGGGCTCGCCCTATTGAATGTAAATGGGTATATAAGAAGAAACATAGTAAAAGACGGAAGCGTTGATGTTTTCAAAGCTAGACTTGTAGCGAAAGGTTTCAAACAAGTTCCGCAGAGGTGGACTAGGAGAGGCCAAACTTACTGCTTGGGTGGCTGTCTTCAAATCCATCGGATAATCTTAGCCATTCTTGCATTTCATGACTATGAAATATGGCAAATGGATGTAAAGACCACTTTCTGAATGGAATTTAGAGGAAGATGTGTACATGGAGTACAACCTCCGGGCTTTACATGTCTAAAGGACTGAAAGGTATGAAAGTTGCAAAGTCCATTTATGGTCTTAAGCGAGCATCCATGATTGGAATCTCACGTTTTGATGAATCAATCAAAGAGTTTGATTTCGTCAAGAGCGAAAGAAGAACTCTGTGTATATAAGAAGGTAAGTGGAGTTATGTATCATTCATAGTCACGTATGCTCGATGACATACTTATCATTGGAAACAACGTAGGTTCTAAACTCGATCCAAGGATTGGTGTGCAAATGTTCTCAATGAAGGATTTAGGCGAACCACAATATATACTTGGAATAAAAGATCCACGAGATCGAGCCGAGGAGGTGATTGGACTTTGTCGGGATCGCATGTGAATAAAAGGTGCTATGAGTTGACATGGTAATTCAGAAGGTAATCTCCCATGAGACATGGAGTTCAGCTTCGAGCGGTGCCCACTACTAGTCTTTGAGATGAGAGCGAGAATGAAAGAGACATACCTTACGCTTCGGCCTATAGGATCCATCGTGTATGTCATGTTGTGCATGGGCGATGTGTCTTATGTACTAAATTAACGATAGATACCAAGCTAATCTAGGTGAAAGCCCTTTGGATTGCAGTGAAGTGCATCTTGAAGTATCTGAGAAGAACTAAAGATGCTTTCTTGGTATATGGTAGAGATGAAGAGTTAAGCGATGTGGTACACCGTGCCGGTTATCAAACTACTTGAGGCGACTATCGTTCCCAGTCTGGGTATGTATTTTGTCTCAACGGTGGAGCAATATCTTGGAGGAGTTCCAAGCAGTCGCATTGGATTCTACCCTGAGAATGCAGTACATCGCAGCGTCTGAAGCCACTAAAGAAGCATGTTGGATAAAGAAGTTAAATAACCGAACTTGGTGTGATACTAGCGTTGAGGAACCGGTGGAGTTTCTTTGTGACAATCTTTGGGGCAATAGCTCAAGCTGGGAACCAGAGCATCACAAGTCCAAGCACGTGCTCGAGAGAGTATCACTGATTAGAGATATGCTTGATAGAGGTGATGTCAAAACATGTAAAAAGTAGAAAGCGAGGCCAATACGGCGACCACCTACTAACCACTAAGTCAGGCAAAGCATGATGAGCATGCAGCGAACATAGGTCTTAGACAGATGTCGCAGTGGTGTTAGGTTAAGTGGGAGTCAGTATGTATCTATTGTGTTATGTGAACAAATATTTGAATATTATTGCTTCTTATATTTTAATATATTTGTTTGCTATGTCTATATGTTTAAATTTACATATAATATACATGTAGTGTATCCTCGATGAGTGAAAGGTTAAATCCCTAGGTTAGTCTATGCTTTCTAGAGAGGTAACATGAACTGTTAATTACACATCTTCAAGCCTAGAAACATAGGATAGCCAAAAGGCATGGTGAATCTTGATAGTTAGGGCGTAATCATATGGTAACATGGTGTTTGATTAGTGATCAAGATTGATCACGTTAGTCTGAGACTAGATTGATCAATACCGTGGGGAACATGATGCAGTAGTGAGGGAGGCTGGTATGACCCATAGCAATTCATAGAAGATATGTATATACGTGTCCTATGATATTTTGTTTTAAAATTTTAAGGATTCGTCGATTCTTAGACCTCCCCGATATATGACTATACATTGTTACTCTGAGCTACGTACTTTGACTATGACCAAAGCGTACGCGCTTAGCGGGGATTATAGCGTATGTTGGGTCACACAGTGAAATGTAGCGATAGATGTTGATATATTGGGAGAGTTTGTCAAATCCTTGATATACAAGGAAGATCTCGAGGCCTCTGTGCGGTTAGTGCTTGATTGGTTTATGGGGCCATAAATGCTTATTCGATTCATACTCGAGGTAAAAGAAAGTTGTGAGTGTTTCATGACACTTCTTATAGTTTAGCCTACGACTAAGATCGCGTGATAAAGGAATTGTAAGATAATCGTCCAAGGGCAAGTGGGAGTGTTGGAAATTAATGAGAATTGATTCCATTTATTGTGCCCGTTGCGACAATTGTGTATTAATTCATTTACTAGTTGGGTTAAATGTGATTATCAGAACTTAGTGTTCAACTTGAAATGATTATATATTACTAGTATGGGTTCTCGTGATAATTTAAGGGGTTATGACGATTACTAAGATCTTACTCGTGTCGTTATAATAATAGTAATTGGTCGATTATTATTATTATCTGACTTTCGCAATATCGAGCTTTAGAAGGTCACACACATACAGTGACGTTGAGTTATATTTCATGTATGAAATTAAAGAGAACTGTATAATTGAGAAATGTATTTCTCAATTACAAGGGTTCTACATTTTATGTAGAATATCGATTGAACAAATAGAATCAATTAAATAGTTATTTAATTGGTTCGAGTAATTTTAGTATTTATCAATAACTTGAAAGATTATTGATATTGACTCATTACTATTTAATTAAGCTAATTAAATAGTTCAACTCATTAGTGTCTTAACGAACTAATAGAGTTAACGAGTCAAGCTAATATAACGGGTTGCTTATCGAACTGTTTTAACTATACTATATAACGAGCTTTAGGAGTTTTTCATGACATAATTTTTTAGAAAGCTTTTCTCAAAACCTAAGATAGCCGCCGCCCCATGGCCGAAATTCTCAAGAAGTTTTCTTGGTTTTGGTTTTTTGTTCATCATGTTTCTTAGCTTTCATCGGTTCTTGATTCAACCTCTCTGGTGTGGACCAACTAGAGATATCCTCACGATTGATATTACAAAGGAGGTGAAGGAAGTCAATTAGCGTTGTGAATTTGACGTGTGGAATTTTGGTGGATTTCTTTCCATTTGCCCAGCTGTAAAATACTCTGTTCATATATTGTAATTATATGTATTTGTTTAATAATGTAGTAAGCACTTTAAGATCACTGGAATTATGGATTTGTATTTATCTCATATATCCATAGTATTTTCATCATGGCCGACATAGGTAAGGCACTGAGATATGGAGTGGAAGAACTTCTAAAGTAGGAAAATCGATAACTACTGATGTCGTTGTGCTCTTTTTGTGTTAGATTGCAGCTAGGAAGTTGGGGGTCTTCTTGCACGGAGTTCGTCTTCGCAAGAATTCCCCCACTTAGGTTTATTATCCATTGTTATTTTGTCATTCAGTCTTATTTTACCATGCAAGGAAGCTCAGGTTTGAGTATGCAAGTGTAGGTTGTAATCAGAGTCTGATTATACATTTCTGAAAGTATTTATTGATATTTTATGGATATCATAATTCATAAGGTATTTATTGAGTAATCACATAATACATAATATACAAAGTGAATTATTTTTCAAACGTGAGTGATGTTCAAAGTCATTCGGCCTATAAAACATAAAACATGAGACACAGATAGAGGCGTCGAAAAGGGTAAAGTATGGGAACCTTTGATGTATACTATAAATGATCATCTACTTCTTTTCCATGCATTTTTGTTTATCCCGTTTAGAATATTGTATTGCACCAAGTATTTAGTAAATTAGTATTGAGTAAATTATAAGTAGTGTTGTTATCGAGTCCCAAAATTCTACCATGTATGGAGTATGTCTTTTTCATTATGCTAAAAGTTGATTTTAGGTATAGATGCTTATGACCTCCTCTTTGAGCACCACTTAACTCGATCAGGTAGATACTTTATTGAGTTGGTTAATTATCCGATTGTTTCAGATATTGAAGATAAATTTTTTTACTTAGGGTTCAACTCGAATGTCAGTAGAGCGGGTATCGAGTCTAAGTTTTTTTGCATAGCATCAAGTGAATATCCAGTTACGAGGCCAATTTAAACATAAAATATAACATTGATTTCAAAATATTTTCTTTTATTTTCAATTTAGTTAATGAGGTAGAATATTTAAATTTGTTATAAAACTTATCTTGATTTTTCAAGATTTCACATTATTTTTTAAATATTTATATAATGTTTCTGAAACGTTTCTAATTTCGACTAGTTGGGTATGGAGTTATACTCGCTATCCAATTTCGACTTGATAATTAATCGGATGGATAATCAAGTTTGTGTTTTTCGGGTAGAGTACCGAGGTGGTTACCATATTATCAAATTGGTTAACAACTCTAATTATGAATATTTATGATGTAACCACCCTCTTTACATGACATATAAATTTCAAAATCAACCATAAAATATGAAAAGAGTCATCGAAATAAGCTAAACGATACTTACTGAATATTTGGGACTTAGACCCCATCAATCACTTAGATTAATTATATATTTATCTCCAAATAAATATATTTACAAATTACAAGTAGAAATAATTAATACTTGAATATATATATATATAATATATATATAAGCCGCAAGTTGTCTTAGAGTTTGTTCCTTTTTAAATTGATTGGACTAAAATCTTGAAAAAAGGTATAGTGTAATATTTTTAGTAATTGTATAATTATAATACTTTAATGAAGGGGTATAATTGTATTTTGATGAAGGGTATAATTATACCCCTTAATGAAATAATTGTATTTTGATAAATTTAATTAAAATAAAAGACTACAAATCACGAATCTTATAATGTAAGGTTTCTACGTGCAAATAGAATTATTCTATTGTAGGGACTACAATACAAGTTGTATATGGTATGAAATTATAGGACTCTACTTAATAAAATTATTAAGTTTGTTACAAAGTGTTTATTATTTTATTGAATAATCAAAAATTATTATATTAGAATAGTTAGGTTAAAAATACGATGAAAAATATTTAAAGTATTAATATATTTAAAGCAATTTACTAAAAATATTATAATTTTTTATTCAAATCAATATTATGTATATAAATTAGGATGACAAAATTTCTTAATTTGATCATTAATAAATTAATCTAGACAATATTTCTCTAATAATAATTTGAACCGGCACGCTAAGTCGCTAACAGTGCAACATAAGTCTAATTTCGGTCATTGCAATCCTGTGTCTAAGGACTATATCAACCAAAACATTGTTAATTTTGACTATTGAAAAATCTTTTAGGCATGAAGGTAATAAGTATATATACTAATAATAAGTTATCAATTTTGTTGGTGGAGTTTTAAATAATTATGACTATTGAAAAAGAAAATTGAACGATCTTTTAGAGAACGACGTCATATTTTGTATTTATATATTTTGAATTTTGGTGGTTGAGTTTTAAATAATTTTAACTATTTTAAAAAGAAAATTCATGAACATTTTAGAGATGGATGTGAAATTTAGTTTTGTCGGTTGAGTTTTAAATAATTTTAACTATTGAACAAAAAAATTGAACGATCTTTTGGAGATAGATGTGAAATTTGGTATTTATAAATTTTAAATTTTGATTGTTCACTTTTAAATAATTTTAACTAATCGAAAGGAAAATCAATTAACCTTTTAGAGTTGGAGGTACTATGATGTTTTCATAATTTTTAAGTTTTGTTGGTTGAGCTTTAAAGAAATTTTGACAATTGAAAAAAAAAAATTAACCAGCTCTTTTAGAGATGAATTTTGTATGTAGTATTCATAATTTAATACTTAAATTCTTAATAATTTTGACTATTGAAAAATCGAACAACCTTTTAAAGATGGAGGTAGTATATAATATTCATAATTTTGAAATTTTGTTGGTTGAGATTTAAATAATTTTGATTATTGAAAAAGAAAATTTTACGTTCCTTTAGAGATAAATTTAGTATGTAGTATTCATAACTTTTATATTTATATGGTTGAAAAATTATATTGGATTTATTTAATTTAGATTTCTCAATATATGAGGGGGTCATTAATTTATTTAGATGGTCATATTTGTCTTAGTAGATAATAATGTATTAGACAGTGAATATATACAAATAATGTCTTAGATGATCATAATTGTCTTAATATTCCTATACGAAATAGAAAAATTTGTATCTTGAAAAAAAATCATATCATGATTGCATGCATCAACATACTTCTTTAAACAATTTATAAAATTAGAATAACGATGATTATGCGTGAAAAGAATATTGGAATTAAAATTTATAAAAGGCCGACTAATAAAAATTCAAAACTTGACAATGTTTAAATACTTTGGAGGTTGTACCATATTAAAGAACAATACTATTGAAACTACAATTCTTAGAGAATATAGAACCAAGCTTATATGCATATAATTTTTCATCATCTTATTAGCTTTATTTTTCATTGTTTCAAATCATGTGATTCATTTTTTAAACTCAAAGGATGTGTTGCACTCTTTAAGAATTCTCATGTGATTATCGTTGAAATTAGAAAAATATAAAGTTAGCTTTTTATTGTATGAATACTTGATGCTTTAATGTTTATGTCAATAGCATATAAATTTGCTTATCATGATATATTTTATTACTATTATATACTACCTATGAATAATAATTACGAATAATAACTTGACTTGATGTATAATGATTTTATTTTATTTTTCAAAACTTCATGATATTTTTAAATTATTATTATTAGATTTACTTTACTATAATAATTTAATTATATTTATATATATTTCATCTTTTTATAATTTTATAAAACTATTAGGGATATGTTTATTTATTTTTTATTAAATTAAATATCTGAGATAATATCAGGTATTACATATAATGTTTTCATATTATATTACGCTATATATGTATAATTTGAGAAAACTCTTGTTTTCAATTTTGTATTTTAAACAATGATGTGGATACTCAATTAGTTATATATACAAGGTAAATATGTATTACAAGTTTTACATTATTGAATTTTTACTAAATATGACATTAATTTACATTGGTTATTTGTTTTACCCGTATATTGAATATTACGAAAGAAATATAATAAGATAAAGTAAATTGAAAATAATAAGAGAGAACTACTCCGTCAAATCTATCGAAGGCGTTATGATACATCGCGGAATATCGACATAATAGACAAAGCTAAATAATTCACATTTGAAGTCATAATTGATAAGACTCATACTTTGACAAATATAAAATTATTATGAGCAGTTCATAATTAAAAATAATTTTGGATGAAATAGAACAGTGATATATGATTTCAAATTATTTACTTTTAACTATGCATAATAATTCTTAATTTAGACAATAAAATTGTTAGAAGATACCAAAAGATTAATATTGGCTTGCTTAATATTCTTTTAATTGAGACAAATTATTAATTTGAAATCATTATGAGTGAATAACTATAGTTAATAAAAATATAGAATTAAGAAAAAGATATGTAGGCCAAATGAAGAATAAAAATAGTAAATAATAAGAGCCAAAAATAGAGAGTAAATTGATCTTGTCACGGATGATGATGCGTTAGAGATACTCGAGCTTTAATTATGAATAAAAAGACAAAAATGAAGAAATTTTGACAATTGAATTTTTAGATAATAAAATTTAAAATATGTGAAATCATTTTTTAGTTTTCTGAAAAATTAATACTCTTTAAAATATATAAAAATAAATTTATTAGATAATTTTGTTATTATATTACAATTTATGCTAACTTTTATCATTATAAAAATGAAATAGCATAATTTTATATTAGCTTTTATAATTTATAATAATAAAATGTAACAAAAATTACGATTACTAGTATACACAAATAGTCGAGTTTCCCATATCGAGATCTCTCCATTTAATTCCCAATCGAAAATGACAACAAAATCACCCTGGGGTGTCGGCGCGTGGGCCGCCGAAGCCGAACGCGCTGAAGAGGAAGAAAAAGAAGCCGCCGCCGCCGCCGCCGCAACACCACCACCCGCCTCCTTCCCCTCCCTCAAAGACTCCGTCGGCACCAAACAAAAGAAGAAGACTAAAATGTCTATGCAGGAGTTCCTTATGGGATCGGGCGGGTCGAGTAATCGAGTCGGCCTTACTCACGACGAAATGATGGGTCTCCCCACGCGCCCCCAGGAGCGTGGGGGTGAGGAGATGGAGAGAGGGAGAATTGGGGGTGGGTTTTCTAATTACGGGAATTATTCGGGCCGGAATCGTGATTATGGGGATAATGAGGGGGTGGGGCGAAAGGAGGAGGGGGAGGGGGGTATTCGTCGCCTAGGGTTTCGGAATTTGATCAGATTGGGTCTAGGGCTGATGAGGTGGATAATTGGGCAACGATGAAACGAGCGATTCGGCCCGAATTGAGGATGGGTGGACCGGGTCGGGTTAATCGGTATGCGGATCTGGGGGGAGGGGGAGGAGGGTTTTCGAAGGCGGATGAGGTTGATAATTGGGGGTCTATGAAGAAGGTGCAGGTGGGGGTGGGGTTGGGGCAGAATTCGGGGGGGGGTCGTTTGGAACGGGGTTTAGGAGTGAAATGCGGCCCGTTGGGGGGGAATCGGATAGGTGGACGAGGAATTTGGCTGGTGAGAAGGAGCAGTTGGGAAGTCCGGTTGTTGTGAAAGTGAATAAGCCGAATCCGTTTGGGGCAGCTAGGCCGAGGGAGGAGGTGTTGACTGAGAAGGGAGTTGATTGGAAGAAGTTAGATGAGGAGATTGAGGTGAAGAAGGTTGGTGGGATTAGTAGGCCGAATAGTTCGCAGTCGAGTAGGCCGGGGAGTTCTCAGTCTGTGAGATCAGATGGGGCTGTGTTGTTGCAAAATCAACCACAAGAGGGGGCAGTGGATGTGCCAGCTGTGAAACCGAAGCCGAAGGTCAATCCATTCGGGGATGCTAAGCCTAGGGAAGTTTTGCTTGCGGAGAAGGGGTTGGATTGGAGGAAGATTGATCTGGAGTTGGAGCATAAACGAATTGACAGGTCGGAAATATGTTCGCTTCTTTGTTAGTTATATTCTTATATGTATCATTGTCATGCTGTATATATGAAAATGTGATTCTTTAATGTCGATTTTTTGTTGTGCTGGTGTTCAAATGTTCTGACGTTTATCTCCAGGTTATGGTAATTAGGATATGCAATTAGTTTATTACTATATAAGCATATGTAATTGGTTCATCAGATATGCCACAAAGATTGCAATTTTAATTGTTACCCGGTGCAAGCTTATTACTTTAGTTAATTTTTTGGTATGAGTTCTGTATTTAATCTTTCTGCATCTTTTTGAAACACGCTTTATTACTTAGCCCAACAAATTTAGAACTTTTGTTATTATTGTGTAATGCAATATGTGACTAGACAATAATGAACTATATATGATCCTATCGAACCTTATGAACATGTTCACAAATTAATCTTAATTTTGTTACTCTTAGCTTATTTATTGTGCCCCCACTTAATGGTTTCTTCAGTAGCTACATTAACTAAAGTTGGATGCGATGAGTAGTAAGTTGGAGGGACACTACCTTTGTGGGCATACTGCCAGTTTTAGGGGATCCTCGAGGTTCTTCCCTTATTGTTATAGTAAACTAACATTATACTATATGACCTAGTCACTACAAGCATATGGTTGAGTCTTCGATGTCTTAGTGGTTGTATTATTATGATATTTATTTTGATTTTTCTTTAGTTATAACTTTATATCAATATTTAGGAACCTATTCACGCTTTATCACATTCTACATGTGGCTTGTAATAATGTGATACATCGATTGTGGTTGTTTATGGTTTACACGGAGTTGTTAAGATCACGATCCCCAGTGTATCTAAATCTCATTTGTTAAATAAAAAATTCATGTTGTTGTAGTCAATTCTGTTCTGAATTTAACAATTACAGGCCTGAGACGGATGAAGAAAAGAATCTGAGAGAAGAAATAGAAAACCTCAAAAAGGACTCCCTGCACAAATCTGGTGAAGAGCAATCCAATTTAAATGATGAAATAATGAAAAAAGAGAAAGACTTGGAATTGCTGATGTTAGAATTGGATAACAAAGTTCGTTTTGGTCCAAAAAACATCGACAGACCAGGTTCTGGTTCTGGCAGATATACAGGTCCCGCCGCAAGGGTCTCTTCTCAGCCTGGACCTGCTGAAGAGCCAAGAGGAGCTGCTGAGTTCATGGACAGACCTCGCTCACGTGGAATTGTAGAGTCACGGCCAAGGCAAAATGATGATAGAAGAAACTTCTCAGGTGGTAGGGATAGAGGAGGTTTTTTGGGTAGCAGAGAACAGGACAGGTACTACGTCTATCTTTCATTCACACACATCGCTTATAGCTTAGAAACCAGGATTCATGATGCTGGTTATGTTATGAACTCATCTATGCACATAGCCAATTAGTAATTTAGCCCTTCATGATCTGTTATAAGGATATGACCTCCTCGAATGGATTGCTGAGTCTCATTGAATTACAAAAACATGGTTCTCTTGGGATTATCAGTTAAAAAATAGCATGTATCTGATTTGCCATAGTTTCGATAGTCATATACTGATATTCCTGTTCTTGGTTTTGGTTTTGGCAGGTCAATTCCCAGGAACAGATGGTGAACTATGTTGCTGTGAATGATTTATAGTTCTCTTCTCGTCCTAACAGTTTAGGTCTTTAGGACAATAATATTTTGTCCCCTTCCCATTATGTTAATCTTATTTATGCTGCGAGGAGCACCAAGAACCTTTTGTGACAGCCAATGTTACATCTTGAATTTGTGTAGAAGTTGCAACTATTTTTCCCGCCCCTCGCTTCTTTTTGGGGCAAAATGAGCCATTTTGCTTATTGTTAAAAGGACTCTGTTATATTTGCACCATTGGCTTCTTAAATGCTTTCTTTTCATTTTCATAGTGATTGGTATATATTCATTTCCTTACTTGTTATCATGGTTCAAAATTTTCGCTTTCAATATACCTTCAAACGATAAAAATAAATAAACGCTTCTAAACATTATGTAAAACATTTATTAAACGACGTGAAAAATTTGAAATTTGTATAAGCTTATATATACATTAAAAGAAACGGAGTATTTGTATAAACATATATATTATAGTAAATATAAATATTCAAACTCATTAACTAAATTATGATTAATAGTTTCTATATAACTTTTAATTCAATTACAGTTTTATTATTAAACTTTCAACATGAGATAATTTTAGTTTTTTCGTCAAGATGACCATTAAGTTGATGACACGAGGTCACACGACTAGCACGTGACATTTTTTAGGGGTATTTTTGCAAACCATTAAAACAACTAAAAATCATTATTGAAAATTAAAACATTTTGAATTGGGGGAGGAGTATTTTTGGCAAACCAATTTAAACATCACGTGCTAGTCACCTGACCTTTTGGGTTATCAATTTAACATCTAATTTGACAGAAAGGCAAAAATTGTCCAATTTTAAAAGTCCACTGATGTAATAAGACATTTTGAAAGTTAAGTGATGTAATGGTGAATAAGTTAAAAGTTGTATGATGATCCAACCGTTAACCCACTAAATTAAAATAAAAGAAAAATCATTTTGAAATCAATATCCTGTAATTTAAAATGCTTGAGATAAATTTTTGGACTTTTAAATAAAATATTTTCTTGATTAATATTATTTGAAAAATATTTAAAAGTTAAATATAAACATAGATTAATGAACAATTGTAATTATCTCAAACGTCAAATAATTCCTGAAAGTCATATATAAGGAGATTTTTATATAGTAAATCAACAAATTATAATCTTCCCCATCTGAAAATGATATACAAAATAAAATATTTATTTTTTTGAAAACAAGGTTACTTTAAAATTACATTAACTTTCGTTTCCATAAATTTAAGAAAATAAACTTTTCGAATGTTTCGTAGAAAACGTTTGTAAATTTTAATTGATGTTTGTTGTACAGCCATGGAAAACGTGTGTAATCTTAAATGTTTTCTTTTCATTTTCATAATGATCAAATTCATTACACGTTCGTCCACGAGAGAGAAATCAATATTTTTTTTTACAGTAAGAAGGAGAAGGGTTGTTCTCTCCAACATACACCCTGTTAGCATCCTCAAGAAGCACATTGAAAGTGCATATATATTTGTATGTGTAAATCAATTACTGTAGAATAAATAAAGACAATTATTAATCATATCAAAATTGGTTATATCACAAAAATAAGAGAACAATATACCATTATCAAAATATATACACAAACTCACAAGAAAAAATTCGGTGAATGACATGGCCAATTTTATATCGATCGCTAATAAATAAAGTGTTGCAAAAAAGTAATGAAGTATCTAGACAAACTATGTTTTGGTTTTTTTGGTATAGATAATAAACATTTATTGTTTGTTCTTGGCTTACATTGCTATTCCAGGGACAATTCAAAATATTAATAAGATGCAAGGTTTTCTAGAAATTAAAATATTGTAAATTATCAACATATTCGATACTAGTAATTTTTAATAATGTAATTTTTAGTTTCTATAAGTCATCAAATAACATGGTACCTATTATTCTTTATTTGGAAAGTAGATTATATATGGTATAATCTTATAATGGTTATAGAAATTCACATATCAGATTGTTCATCAAACATATATTTGCAATGATATACAGATAAATGAATGCTTTTTTTTTCCTTCTCTGAAATAATGACAGCTCAATTATATTGTAATTCTCTATTCAATTTTACATTACTAGTGTAGAGTGATACAATCCTTTACCTACTAATTTATATGAATGTCACATTCTCATATCTAAGCCTAAACCAATACACTTCTAAATGATGATGATAACTTGATCATAGGCCATTAGGCCAAGTAAAATGTAGGTGGAAGTACCAAGTACACAAAACCTGGTTCCAGGTTGTTTCAATACATGTCAATCTGTGGGGGTTTAGAACTCAAAGAAACCATGGCTAGAAGTTTCCAGTTTCAAATATTTAATCAAATAATGCTGCAACTAATACTAAATAGAAGAGGTCCAATGCAATGAAAATGAAACATCCACACAACTAAAATTGTGAGGTGAAAAGCCTTAACAAAAGGCAGCACCCAATTGGGCAATTCTAAAGAGCTTTGGACACGCGGCTTCTTCTTCAAATTTATCCATTTGCTATTTTTAGGAATTTACTAGAACCCCTTCACCACTTAATCCTAAATTTAAGTAACCCATAATGCTCATGGAGACCTTACACGTGTTGCCACATGGCATTTTTTACCTAAATGATTTTTAGAGATGTTCAACTTACTAACCATGGTTAAAATAAGTTGATGATTTGTCATCATGTTCAATTCTTTTTTTATCTTAAAAAAAATATTACGGAATAAAATTTCTTATAACATACTCTCAATATTGCTTCGTCATTTCATAATTTAATAAGTTTGTTTTTTTTATTATTAAGGAAAAATTATTATTCCATAGTTGTTTAATAAAATTTTGTATATTCACACATTATTGTATGATTAAGCATAATTTTCCTGATCAAATGAAAATCTAACATTTCATTATTGTTTAATAAAATTTTATACATTCACATTATATGATTAAGATGAAATTTATGATTCCATCATTATTCATAGTATGATATATTTCCATCCTTATTTCGTTTTTCCAAAAGTTATACGTGTTACCTTACATTAGGGGCTATTCTTGTCCTACTATTCTAACTATGATTAAATTGGCATTGTCAGTTCATCTATATCCTAGAATCCTACCCACCAAACGAGTATTTATGCCTACCCACACGACTTGTACTTGGTTCATATGCCATCAACTCTCTTTCTTGCTTCCATTATTCCAAACTCATTTTTGTCATAAAACAATTCTCCTCCTATAGTACTACTTGCTTGTTCAAAACTTTCACTAACATAACTAGCTAATTAAGTGGTGTCTTGGTCTCTTGGAGCCAATTATCTATATTTTCTAGGCAGATTAAATTTCTGAGTAAGGAAAAAATAATGGGGTTATCAAATTTCCCTAGTCCAGCTGAAGGTGTGCTACAAGCGCTAGTAATGAACACAGTCTTCTCCATGTCATTATTCAAGAACATGGTGAGATATGTTCTTCGTTTTGTGGGAGTTTCTGTAGAGGAAAACTCTTCAAATCTTGATGATGATAATTATTTATCATCATCAAATGAAGCTCTAGACATGAGTCCTCCAATAAGAAGACGAAGAATTTTGACTACTCTATACAAATCATTATGTAGAAGCAGAGATATTGATGAAGAACAAGAAGAAAAGGGTAAAAATAATGATGATAAGAATAATAACAAGTGGAGGTTAATGGAATGTTGTGTGTGTTTAAATAGATTTGAAGGTGATGAGGAAGTTAGTGAGTTGTCTTGTAAGCATTTCTTCCACAAAGGATGTCTTGAGAAATGGTTTGACAACCAACACACAACTTGTCCTCTTTGTCGTTCCATCTTGTAATAAGTAACAACCAATAATTATTTACTTCAAAAGAAAAATCTCATCCAAATATTGTTGGTGTTATGATTTTAAGCACTTTAGGAAATATTGTTCGTTTTGATGGTCTTACGCCGAACTCACACTTTTCCAGAAATCTCTTCCTATTAACACATATTTATGTTATTTATAGCTAGGCTCTTGAAAGTTCCGGTAGAGGTTTTCTTCATATGAGTAAAATTGCTCTCCTTTTTTCATGTTGTGTTATTTATGGCCTTTTTTACCATCATGTTTTTTCGCTTTTTGAACCAAGATTTGTCAACTAGCTTATCTTGCTTCCATCTCATGAAGAAGTTGCTAGAATAAAAATGTTTGGCTAAATTTTATGCAGCTAAATTATGAAAAATATTTTAAATAGATATTTAAATCTTTCAAATTTTCAAATAGATATTCAACGTAATTTTAACACTCAACTTTTAAAAAACATCGTTTTAATATCTGAACTCCATCTCCATCTCAACAGGTAAAGGTAAGGGAAAAATAGGGCATTTATATATATATTATATTTTATGGGTTATTTTTTAAATAATAAATATTTAAATAGATCAATTTTAATTAATTAAATAAAATACATCATTTTCAACCTTACCCACCCTACCTCATCCCCCACCAAACCACTTATCCCAACGAATGGCTTCAAAAAGAAGCAGGTCTTTTTATGTGTACAGAAATTCAAGATTTCTTTGCAGCCTACATGTAAAAATGATCACTACCCATTTGTCTATGTTTCCATGTTATATTGTGAACCACAACCGGAGAATTTGGAGCATGATTCATTTTCCTGAACCCACCCCTTGACGGAAGAAAAGAAAAGTAAAATGAAGGCAGTACAAGGAAAAGTTTAAGGATAAGGAGTGAGTTATAATCCTCCCCACCATCTCTGGTTACTATTTACTAATATCACAAGGGATAGCGTTGGGGGAGTGAGCAAGCGTCAAACGATTGTTTTATTTTATTTTTTATTTATTTAATTAAAATTTATTAATAAATTAATTCAATTAAATATTTATTATTTAAAAATAATTCATGTAAGCGTAATATATAATATTACGCTTTTATTTTTACTACATGAATTGTATTGTGAATAATATTTTTCAAAAAGCTCGCGCTCGTCATTTTATTCAAACGCCGAAAGCGTTTAAATATTTATTTCGAACGCTTGAAATATTTTTACGAATTCAGAATTTAGTCAAAATATTTTATTTGTTTAATATTATACTTTGTTCCTCCATTTTAGTTGGAAGATCTAGAGATCAGGGAAATTCAAATGTCACATGTTGTTTAAATAAAAATGAAAGAAACATAATGTATATATAAAATATGTATGCAATGATATATGTGAATACTATCATTGAAGAATAATATATAATGTAGTTAGTTTGAAGAATGAACATGGGTTAGCTCCACAACTTGTAGAGATTCGCCGAACTAAAGTTTCATAAATCATAATGTACATTGCCATGCCATTATTTTTTTTTTTTTTTTTTTTTTTTTTTTTTTTTTTTTTTTTTTACTTATCCTAGTGACCAACAATACCTAATTTCCCTCGTTGAATGATGTACGCCGAAAAACTGTTTATTTTGTACTCTTCAACTTCCTCTTAAATAATAAAATATACATAAATATTTGGATATGACGTACATGTATGTGTTTAAATAATTAAAAGCATATACTAGCTACTATTATACAAAATAATTACTCCGTATATAATATTATACGAGCTCCATGTGGTTTGTAAGTGGAAAATATATAAAAGGTAGGAATGAAGGGATTGGTTGGGAAAAGGAACACATTGGCTTTAGATTTAGGAGGAAATTAATAAAAGACAAAACTAAGATGTGACCCAAAGTTCAACTATACGATAAATTTATTCTGAAGATAACATTTCAATCATTTGAGGATTAGACTGCACCTTTTTGCAAAGTTGGAATCAAAATGAAACATATACTTACAAGATCAATGTGCCTATATATATATATATATATATATATATATATATATGTCTCGTGGATTGGGACTGCACCTTTAAAAAAGTTAGAATCAAAAATAAAAACATACTTGGCAAGTAGGGGTGCTAATAAATATAAAAACTCTACGGAAATCGACCGAACCGGCTCGAAAAATACCGTAAATTTTTGAACCGATCGAACTGAACCGATTTAGGTTCAAGGCCGGAGAGAACTCTCCATCATTCAATTTAGGTTCGGCCTTTGAAATAACCGAAATCGAACCGAACCGATTTCTAAATTTGTGTAGATTTTTTTAATTTCCCCTTATTTATTATTCTTTCAAAGATCTTGTAGTGATTCGTGACGTTGCACATTTTGGGCATGTAATTTAGATTTAACTTCTGTTTCATTATTTCAGATAAATGAATAAAATATATATAAATCTTTCTAAACTAATAATATAGGAAATACAAAAGATACGTAAAAATAAATATATCGCTAGACGTGAATGCGCATGTAGATTGTATATAATTAATCTTAAAAGAGTTAATTGGAAATTACAAGGATTAAATCTAGTTTAAGGACTTAATTTTGAGTTCAAGACGATATGCTAAAAAAATGTCTCTAAACCAAATTTAATCAAAAACCGAACCGAACCGACGGGCACCGATGGGGATCGAACTCGATCTAACTCAACCGATTTGTGCCTCGACTCGGTAATCGATGAAATAGGTTCGGCTCCTACCTTGGCCTGTAAAAATCGAATCGAATCGAACTCTTTTGGAAACTCTACCAGAAGATCAACGTGCCTATATATATATATATATATATATATATATATATATATATATATATATATATATATATATATATATATAAACACGAGTTGTTCCTGGGGAGAAAATGCTTTTCAAAAAGTTTCTCCCCTTTTCGAATCCACTAAAAATATCTCAATAAGATATAATTGTATTTCATAGATTTTAATTAAAATAAAGATTACAAATACAAATCCTATAATATATGGGTTCTACACGCAAATGTAATCGCCATTATCCTGATCAGACGCGAAAAGATTTTATTATTTATAAGCCTAATAACAAAAACCCCTTTGGGGGAAATCTTCATTTCTCCTGCATAAAGAAATAATTTATCAAACGGATTTGGGTCCGATTATCGCCAGTGTTTTCCTACGCAGGCTTTACGTTTTCAGCCAAGTTTAATTAATGAATGCAGCTTGTGGTGTTTGAAAGTTGATAAGTCCCGGATGTGACTCGACGTACTGCCTCGGACGTTAGATTTGCCCCGAACTGCCATTGATCCTCGTATTGGGCCAGCATTTCGATCATTTGTCTTCGGGATCAATCCTGCATGTCTTCTCGACTCAGAGGTCGTGGATGAACCGTGGTAGCTTCGTGAGCCGGGTTCTTCAAGAGCAACGGCCTTCCGCAAAGATGTTCAAGGCTTCCCGCGATGATTCCGCGCGCCTATTCGACGCAGAGGCAGGGGGCTTCGCAAATAAGTGATCCTCTCTGGATTTCATGGTCATAGGCCTTCTCAAAGAAATTTATTTCCTCAGCAACTTGACGGCGAGCCAGGCCTCTACCGCCGTGATTCCAGCCGCCTTGGATTGGGCAATGCGGGCCTCAAAGCAAAGATGATTCCCTCGTGGTTCGATTCAAGGGAGCAAGTGGCCGTGCCAGCCGCTGCTTTCCCCGCATCCTAGATTCGTTGTCCGTGGCCTAAGCAGGCCTCCTACACGAATCTTCAGAGTTTTTCCTCGCTTCTTTCTTCTCCGCTTTCTGGCTCTTCTTCGCTTGTTCCAACCTCTCAGGATTTCCAAATTTGGGGGGTATTTATAGGCTTTCGGCCCGATCCTCGACGTACGGCCATTTTCGCTCTGATCGCCATCTTAACTGGCTGATTTCAAGACGATCCGGACCGCTGGGATTTACTCTCAATTACTTGGCCTTCAAGTAACCTTAATAGGCACTTCTGTCGTGCGCCTGGTGGGTCATTTTGGCCTGAGGGGTATTTTGGTCATTTCGCCTAGGGGTATTTTGGCTATTTCGCCTGTGGGTATATTGGCTTCATTTTAGCAAGAATTTCTCTGCTTTGACCCCAAATCTCTTTGAATATTCATTTCACTCGTATCTTCGAAAAACTCCTATTCTAGGCTTCTTAAAATTAGGTTTATTTAACGAAAACTTCACTTTAAACTCGAATTTAATGCGATAGGTCCTCACTTCACGGGAACCTCTATTACTTTTAGCTCGAACCTTAATCGACACGTACTCATGTGATTGGGCGTGATTCGATTTAATTAATAAATTCATAGAATGAATTTTGTTAATAAAATTCGATCAAGCCTATAGACTTATTACAAGTCGAGCATGGTATGAAATTATAATAACTTACTTAATAAAATTGTAGCTAAGTTTGATACAAAAATTTGAGATGATTATTCTTACTTGAATAATCGTTATTACGTTAAAAATAATTGGTTAAAATTACTATGGAAAATATTGTTAATATACGATGAAAAATTATTTAAAGTATTAATATATTTAAAGCAATTAATCAAAATATTATAATTTGTTATTCAAAATCACTGCAATATGATATAAATTAGACGGCGAAAGCTATATTGATTAAATAATTAATTCTAGAAAATCTTTTCTCTAATAAATTATTTATTAATTTTCGACTATCAAAAATCTCTTGCATTTAACGTAATAAGTATATAAGAGTCATAAATGACAACTTTTGTCGTAAGAGTTTTAAATAATCGTGTTATTAAAAAAAATCGAAATGAAGCTTTTGTTAACGAATGAAGTATTTAGTATTTATAAATTTTGAATCTTTACGGCTGAGTTTTAGCCACTCTTTAACTATTGAAAAAGAAAATCCATGAACATTTTGGAGATTGAAGTGTATGCAAATCTTTCATACTTTTTTAATTTTCATTTGGTGATGAAATAATTTTGACGACAACAAGAAAAATTGAACGATCTTATGTAGACGGATGCGGAAATTTAGTATTTATAAAATTTTTTAAATTTTGATTGTTGACTTTTAAATAATTTTAACTATTCAAAAAGAAAATCTATTTAACTTTGTATTTGGATAAGATTTCATGACAAGCTACATAATTTTAAGTTTGTCAGTTGTCGAAATTTTAAAAAAAATTTGATCATTTGAAAAAACAATGTTTTTAGAGATGTATTTTTAAAGTAGTATTCATATAATTTAGTGATTAAATTCTTAATAATTTTAACTATCAAAAAGAAAAATCGAACAACCTTGGGGAGCATGAGGTGGTATATAATGTTCATAATTTTGAAACTTTGTTTGGCTGAGACAAATAATTTTTATTATTGAAAAAGAAAATTTTATGATCTTTTAAAGATAAATTTAGTATGTAGTATTCATAACTTTTATATTTAAATGGTTGAAAAATTATATTGATTATTTAGTTAGATTTCTCAAAGATATGTGGGCTTCGGGTTAATTTACTTAGCGATCATAATTGTCACAAAGATAACATACTTTTTAAATAATTTTCTAAAAATTATAACAACAATCAATTATACATCAAAAAAGAATATTTGAGTCCAAATTTATAAAGATCAATTAATAGAAATTCAAAAATTTAAGTCGATGGAGGTCAGACTACATTAAAAGTAGTACAGTGCGAATTCCATCACTTATGTTCGGCTATGGTCCCGGTCGATCACTTATGTTTTAAAAGGTCCTAGTCGATCACTTATGTTTCAAAATCGATCTCAGTTGGTACTTTCGCCTAATTTTATGTTGCTCTCAAGTAATTGACACTTTTTGGGCATTTTAGCTTCATTTTCATGCCTAATTTTTTTTAAAAGACCAAAAGGCGTAGAGGATCACTACGGCGTTCAAGTTACGGTCCCTGGCCGATCACTTATGTTTCAAAATCGATCTCAGTTGGTACTTTCGCCTAATTTCCTGTTAAGTTTTCGTTAATTGGGTCACGTGGGTATCACGTGACATTTTCTAAGGGGCACTTTCTGAGGGACATTTCAAAATCGATCGATCACTTATTTTTATCAAAACGTTTTGATAAAGATATTCCAATTTAATTTTGAATTTTTTTTCCTCGAAAACATAGCTATGAAATGACTAAAATGCCCCTAAAAAGTGTCACGTGGCCCAATTAACGGAGACTTAATAGGAAATTAGGCGAAACTACCAACCGAGATCGATTTTGAAACATAAGTGATCGACGACCTTTTGAAACATAAGTGATCGACCGGGACCATAACCCAAACATAAATGATCCTTCTTGCCTTTTGCTCTTTTTTTTTTTTGAAAAAATTGTACAACCTGCTCCGGGCTAATTTTCGGCGATAATAATTGCAAAATTTATTTGAGCCAAATCACATTTTATAATTTAGCAGTAATAGCCGGGACACCCGAAAGGCTGAGGCTTAAGTCGCTCGATAACTCGATTCGCTAAGTGATTTCGCACAACTCCTCGCTGCCGGGGTTTACGACTTAAGCGCAAGTCATCCATCTCATTCCTTCATAACACCAAAAAACACAAAATATCTTCCTCCTCCATCCTAGCTTTGGCCGGTAGCTTCTCAAGCTCAAACAAGCAAATTTTTTCTTTCTTTATTTCTTCACTTGTTGCATATAAAGATCCTCGAGTTGATTGTTAAGGCTTCCTAACATCTTTCCCTACGATTTCGAGGTAAGAAATTAGAGTTTTCAAGTTGATTTTAAGGTTTACCTTTACATAATTCAATTTTATGTCAGATCTTATTCATATGGATTTACATGAATACGTATATGTCATTTAATCTCACGATTCTTAGAGGTCGTTTGCGATGTTATGGTCGGGTTGACTTTTCTAGGTTTCGATTGACTTTTTGGGTTGAGTATTTTTATGTAAGATTTTAAAATGTGTAAGTGAGTTTAACGTGGACCTTATCAGCTATCAGTGAGGTTAAATTTGTGATTTAGATCGACAGCCGAGTTAGCCGAAAAAAGACGCATTTGTAAAGCTCGAAGTTATAATCTATATTTTGAGTATAGGTTGTTAATTGATGACTCAAGGTTAATTAGAATGACTTATAAGTTGATTTTGAAATGTTAAAATAATAAGTGTGGAATTCTAATCTGGAGACGGATTGGGTCAGTCCGGCTGTGGATTATTAATTCGTTATTTTATCCGTTATTTTAGACCTTTAGAAATAGTTCCACTAAGAGTCGCAATGCGTCTCTGCACCAGTATCGGGTAGTGCAGGTCTCGCTATTACTGTTTTAGGCTGGACGCGAGTGGGCAAGCACGCGATTGTTCGGAAAGTTTTGTGGTAGCCTAGCAGAAAGTAGTACTTATTCACGGGTGTTACTTTTACGCATTTACTTTAAATTGTGTAAACATGTTATTATGGTAATGACATGCGAGAATGACGTATTACGTTATCGTTACGACATGCCAGAACGATATATACGTAATCATTGGGGATGATTACGCCAGTGGATCTATCTTTCACATGAGCCACGATATGACATGCCCCATTATATTTCCGCGTTAACTCCCAACTTATATTTCGATTTCGCGGGCCTTGCTGCATCATGTATTTCGTGGGTTTTGTTTCCATACTCGTATGTTTGCGGCCTTCGGTTTACGTCAAGCTGATTTGGCTTATCATGTAGATGTTTTAAAGCCGCCGATTTTGCTCGGGGAGTGCAGTAGTTGGTTATCGGGAGCATGGCTGTAGCTTATGCATGACTTTGCGCGATTTCGAGTATCGTGATTCACCCTATGTCGATGACAGGTTAAAGCGACTCTCCTTTCTTGCACGATATACGAGACTTCTGATTGGCCTTATACTTTCCTGGTGATAAAGTCATAGCGAGATCTATTTCGTCACTTTTTGCTACGTGGCATTGTCGGCTGCCGCCTTATACTTCGTATGGCGCAAATGGGAGATCTATTATTCCTCATGCATGCTGCATTGTCGCTGGGTTGGGCCTTATACTTTATGTCAGCAGTCACGCTGGCATCTATCATTACTTTCACATGCCAAGATTGGTTGACAGCTGGCCCATACTGACGGTATGTCGCTAAAGTAAGTTATTAGTGATTTATCTATCCCCGCAAAGTAGACGGATCGAGTATACGCGCATTGGGAAAGCGTATATCATGGGAGATACAGAGATGGGCGATTTACTGTAGTTATAGTCGCCAAGCCAGCTCTATGATTTTATTCTCGGGTGCTTCAGGTGCCTTATCGGTAATCTTCTATTATATCTTAACATGTTACGCCTCGGTAATCTTCTTTTGAATGCTATCAGATGACTTTATTAGTAGTCCTCGATATATATATATACTTCTATTTTATTCATGTTGGCTATTATAATATCAAGTCTGCCTCGTCTGCTTCGTAAGTTCACCCCCGTGTTGCTGCTCACTAAGCTTCTCGCCGCTTACACCCCTTTTCGCTTACGCGGGCGACATTTTCAGCTCGCCGCCAAAGCCGATGACGGTTACCGAGCCGTGAGGCTGTCGGAGAGTTTGCTCCGGTGCGGCTAGCGAAAGACATCGGGAAGTGCGCAGGATCCTCACAACCGATTTTGACGCTGTCAACCTGCTTTTTATCATTGCATTTTTATTTTCAACCAATTTCGCTTCGCTAGCTACTCACTTCTCAGATTCGAAAGTAGTTACTCACTAGCCTGCCGCATTACTATTTATTGGGATATGTTGTATATATATGGAGTCAAGTCAAGCTGACACCGACGGATTGTAAATTTTAAAAATCAAGTATTATTTTGAGAATATTATTGGAAATCAAATCTTTTTGACGAACGAGTAGTTTTAACCCAGTCGCCCATCTGCTTGTATGACTGGCTCCTGATTATAACGATTCTCACATCGTATGGCCGACCGCGTCAAGTTACAATTTTGGTATTTGTTTCCGATTTTTTGGTATCCGTTGGTCAGCAAGTGGTCGAATTTGTTTTTCTTTTGAGTCGCTGCTGAAGGTGTTTTTATTTGTAAAAAAAAATTCCCAAGCCTTTTTCTTGAGCCAGATCGCCGGTGACGCCACCTAGAGCCGCGGGGGCAGAAATGGTATGCATGGTGGTGTTTTGCGAGGTTTAATTGCAGTGGTATAAATAAGCTGATGACAACATGACCAAATAGGTCCGAGTGTGTACCTTTTCCGAAAGGTGTCGTAGGAGCAGTGAGGTAGAATTCTTACCACGAGTAAAGCGGCCGGTACAGCCAGGACGCCGAATTCCGGTAGTGTTGCTTCAATCGTTTATGAAGCAGGATCCTCCTCAAGTCTTCCGGGGTTCGCCAGAGCAAAGTACGTAGTTCATCCATTTATATACGACGCCCATTTTTGAGCCGACGGGGATCATGGGCATTTGTTTAAGTTTCATTTATACTTCACGGTGAGCGCTCTCGTGATCGTGCGGAGAACTCGAAAGGCTCTTTGGATCATGGTAGGGAGATTCATGCTTCTCGGGGAGCGATTTGCTGGGAAATTTCTCTTTCCTCGGGAGAATTATTGTTAGAGACCCACATGGCGTACCTCGAGTAGAGTCGATTGCTGGACACACGGTTCGAGGTCACTTTATGAGTACGAGAGGCGCTTCAAATGGAGCATGCCATGGGATTACTTCCCCATGCTTATCCGGCAGAAAGTAAGCAGAATCACTAGGTTCAGTGGATGGCCGACGCGAGATACGCCACTGCATCTCACCGACGGTTTTTACCAGCCTACATGTCATGAGTAATATAGCCCCTCAAGCATGTGAAACGGAGTTAGCGTGAGCCAGAGGCGAATGGGATCGGCGAGAGAGCTCCACCTTAGACTTTTCCAAGAGGCCTACCAAATGAGTTCCCAGAGGAGCGCGGGACCAACAGAGTCGTCTTCCCGGGCAGAAGTTACTTGCTCCTAGCCGCTCGGAAGCTATTCCACCGCCTCCTTCTCAGACGCGGGCGCCGCGATCCGGCGGTTCGTAGGTCTTCCGTCTGCCGAGAAGTATCTCAAGTATTACCGCTGCCGGGACAAGCACAAAAGTAGGATTGCCGGGAGCAGGTTGGTCACATTATCGGCGCGCAAATGTACATCTGCAGCGGATTGCCCCTGCCTTTCAAAAGTGGGGGAGCTGCTTGGGGTACTTCGCCGCCATTTTCAGCCTCGCTGCAGGCGGGTATCGTGGGAATCGAGGCCTATCCGGCGCGAGGCCGGGATATGAAATGAGAAATGAGCCGGAGCTTCTGCCGGTGGACATTCATGCCAAGTACTAATCAAGCAGTGATGCTCCCCAGAAAGCCAAAGCATACAGTACATTATTCTTTCGCGCTGAGACAGGCTGGGGAAAGCCGTTGTTTGATTCTCAAGCCATTCTTTTGTTTCTCGCAGTTTTATTTCTACATTATCTGTGTCAGGTGCCTTTTCCCTGCTCCACTCGAGATTATGACACCAAAGAGGTCGGCCGCGTTAGACTTGTACGTAGATCAACAGTCTGGACAGACGCTGTCAGCTGTTTCTCCGCCGACGTTTTACTTCCATTCAGCTTTCCATTTTGATCTTATTCGGGTACGGGATCGTCAAAGATCACGCCGTTATCGATCGCCATAATGGAAGAGATTACTTTCAGGTCTCGGAGACCCATATCCGAGCTCAGGAGACATAAAGATTTTGCTCTCTCGAAGTTTTGTAACAGCATCGAGGCTGTGGGAGGTCGATTCAAAGTAGCGCTGGTTCTTGCGAGCATGTAGTTGATTCTGAAAAGCAAGCAGGCGCAGTAGGACGCAAGGGTTGTTAGAGAGTTCAAGGATGTTTTTCTAAGGACTTACCGGATCACGCCAAAGAGGGAGATCGAATTTGCTATCGGTGTTTGCCCTGCACGGCACCACTTCTCTTCCGCCATACCGGATGGCCCAAATGAAGTTCATGTGAATCGCGACTTCAGCTTTCATGGAGTTGTCGGGAGAAATGATTCATCGTAATCGGTTTATTCGGGTGCACCAGCTTTATTTGTGAAAAGTATGACGGTTCAATGAGGTCACAGATTGACTATGTGCAAATTAACAAAAGTTATTCATTAAGAACCGATACCCATTGCCTGCACTGACGAGACGTTTGATCAACCGAAAGCATGCCATGTATTCTCGAAGATCGATTAAGGGTCCGGGTTATCACTGCCGAGGATCGGCGGGGAGTGATATTCAAATCGGCTTTTCCGATCTTGTTGCGGACAGCTATGAGTTTATAGCCGATGCCATTCGATCGATGAACGCACCGCGGCCTTTATGGATTCGATGAACCGGTATTTCGAGTATTTGGATTTTAGTTTGTAAGTGTATTCATTGATGATATTCGATATATTCCAGTGGCGAGGAATACTTCTGCAGGCATTTCCGCAGACGTGGCCGAGGACCTTCGGTGGACAAAGAAATGTGAGTTCAAGTACAAAGCGCAATTCCTCGGCCGCGTTATTTCAAGTGGTATTTGTGTGGATCCATAGAAGCGTGAGGCCGTGAATACTGGGAGCGCCCCACGAGCGCCGATGTATGGTGAGCTTGCCACCGGGTTACAGAGATTCATCGGGCGACTTTTCTTTGATCGCGACGCTTACTGGACCACGCCACTTTAAAAAGGGGTTCCGCTTATTCGATGACGACAAGGGTGGCCCGGCTTCAGGCGCCAAAGTGGTAAGTTGACCACGGCTCCAGGCCGCTTATACCGTCCGTTCTCGGTGGCTACGTGATTTTATAAATACGCTTCTCGCACTTTGCTCAAAGGCTTTTGGATTTAGAATGGAAGCGATGGTCTCTGTACGGGTTAAATGCCGCATTTTCACCAATCATAAGAGTTTAAAATATCTTCCGACGCCAGAGATTTGAATTCGAAAGTATGAGCGATTTCGAAATTTCATCAGCCGATTATGACTCGACTATCGAAGACTATCCAGGGAAGTTTCAAACGTAGTATGACTTGGACTATTGAGTACCATCCAGAAAGCTTAAAACGTAGTAGTGATGCACTCGAGTAATTACTGTTATGCTATTTTATATTATTTTTATAATTTTCATCATTTTCCCATTCCCTATTTAATTACTGTTATGCGCTCATTTATAGCTAGTTTATTTGTCTCCCCAATAATCAAGGGACAATTAGCAAGTTATTACTGTACATATTAATATATTATTAGGAGATTAAGTTAGTACTCCGTAGCAAATAACAAAGTTAGCAATTACTCCGTATTTGAAGCATTATTTAGAGTAATAGATTGATTTAGTCAAATTTGTCGTCATCTTAATTTTTCAATAATATAAATAACTTATTAATTAAAGATTTGTTATGTACTTACTAGATAATAATAAGAATTAGCTACCAAATATAATAACATAATGCAACGAGGATCAAGCTCATGAGAAGATCCAAACGAAACAAAAATGTATAATTACTTATAAAGAATATAATATTTTAGAACAACGTAGTATTATTACAATCATGAACAAATTAATATTAATATAAAGCATACATAACATTATTCACAATGTATTATTACAAACACTATATAATAAGGTACCGATTGACATGGTATATAATCGATTGGACTCTTATAAATGTGATTTATTTTGATAATGCAAAGGGAAATAATTAAACATGACTGGGTGTATACTACATACTTTCTTATTAAGATGTAGGTTATTATTCGAATAAAATAATATAAATAGTTATTAATAATCAAGTATTATTGTTCATGGACCATGCCGACCATTTGCTTCGTTCAAATTTGCGGTGCTTCATCTCAATGAACTCCTCAATTTCAACGTTGACATCCTCATTCTCAAACCCCTTATTGTAGTTTCCACCACCAGCAAAATTGGTGGCGCCGCCACGTTGATAATCGGTCATTTTTTCCCTATGAACTTGAGGTGAACATACCTCAATGCCATGATATTTAAGACCATTATCTTCCTCCCTCTTTGCCACCCTAGTCGATAACATCGAATTTTGAGGCTCATGTATATAATCATATTGTAGATAATCTTGTGGATTTTGGTTGGAATACTCATAACTTCTAGTATGCTTGCCCATTTTGTGAAATTATGTATTTGGTTATGTTAAGAATGTCAATGATCGATGGCCTTTTATAGTATAGTTATGTGATATTTTATTGATAGGAAAGAATCAGATTCCATTAAATTGATAATAATTGAGTTCAATGTTCGACCTAACTCACGTTGTATAAAGATGTAAAGATAACATATATAAGACTCATTTAATATGAGAGTTCTAAAGGTATCATAGTACATTTGGGAATTTGATTATCACGAATATTCAAGAGTTAGACTAGCAGTCATATATAGGCATATAGCTACCTGAGATAGAGGCGCCATCAGGCTTTCTAGATTCTGGAAAGAATGATATACATATGAACACGTTTTATACTATGCAAAGAAATGCTTCTGGATGGTCTACTATTTATTTGGCTCCTGGATGATACCCTTCTCTTTCCCTTTATGCCAAGTTGTCAACCATAATATAGAATGTTTGGACTGGGGTGAATCGAACTAGGTTGAAACTAAAAAAAAAATATAGGTAACGATAATTAAGGTGAATTGATGTGAATAATTTAAAACATTGGTTGGATACATTTAATTTTTTTTAGGTGAATCGATGCGATATATATTCGAAAAATAAATATCACTTCGCGACTACTATAATACCCTGACTTAGAATGGGTGATGTGTTAAAACTGAAAGTTTTGATCGATATTACATCTTGTTTTTGGAAGTCGATCCAACTCTTAAGTATACCAACCTCGGAGTTCCATGACGGGGCACTACATATGGTATCGGAATGAAGCCAACTAGAACCATGATAACTAAGTACTATGTGGTGCGAAGTGCTATATCGAGTATGAGGTCGGAGTCACCTATAGAATACCACACGGGTAATACAATCTTGATGATATGGTTTGACTCAATGAAAATGTTTAGAGTTCAAGTGGAAAAATTGTGATATACCACAAATACGATCATCTTTCAAGCCAACGCCAGTTAATTTCAACGCTGAAGAATTCCTGGTAAAATTACGACAAGCGACTCTACCAATAAGCTCCCAAATGCACGCATTACTGGGCGACAAAATACGGGCTTAAAGATCTCAGAAATTGGCTTTCAGCGATATGCTCATCAAACTAAATAAGATACAAACCAAGAAAGTTCTTGACCGGGCGTTAAAATTACTCTGATTTTGATCCGTAATGACTTGAGATGAATGAAGGTAGATTTATTTAACACACAGTGAAAATTTGATTATTCACTCTATTATGACTGGTTCAAATCTTCAGCATTAATATCGAGTTTTAGATTTTTCATACATCTTTAGCTTGGTTCTGAAGGTGATGAAGTTCGAAGATATATTTATACATTGAGCTGTCACATACTGCTCTTTCACACAAGAGTTGGAACTAGTTAGATTTATGTCCCAAGCCTTCTTTTTGGTTTTGCTCAAATTTATAGAAGTGTAACACTGTAACATATCAACTGCTTTTGATGTAATGTTTAAATGTCTTATTTATTATGCTTAATCAGCATATAACATGATACACCACTACAGAAAACACTTTAAACGGCAGGAGTTGTAGATGAAAACAAAGCAAAAACGACAGAAGGTTATTAGACCCGAAATAAGTAAACGAGAAGATAATTAATCCTGGAGGTACTTGTGCTATAGTCAAGCCTCTTCCTCATTAGCCCACAAGCCTTTCAGTTTAGTGACTTCAGTCATCCAAATCCTTGGAATCCCAGCTATGGCTTATGTTCTGCTGCTGATAGTAGGGGCTGCTGCTACTGTTGTGCCCTTGGTGTTGATACTCATGCCTAGTCTGCCCAAAATTAGATGCTCCCACGGGCATCTGAGAACTTTGGTGAGCCCCATACATATGGTTCTCTGAGGCATATTCTGGGTGTCCGCCACTAGAGTACCTAGAGCCACTCTGCATACCACTTGAGTACCCAGAGCCACCAGGCATGCCAGTTGAGTACCCGGAGCTACCATTCATGCCAGTTGAGTATCCAGAGCTACCATTCATGCCAGTTGAGTACCCAGAGCTGCCATTCATCCCAGTTGAGTACCCGGACCTGCCATTCATGCCAGTTGAGTATCCAGAGCCACCATTCATGGCACTCGAATACCCGCCAGAGCCACCGTGCATGCCACTCGAGTACCTAGAGCCGTTGAAGCCATGCCTGTTCTGGTCAGCATAACCTCCATTCATCATTTGGTGGTTTTGACCACTAGGAGAATGGTTGCCTGAATGGGGCCTCATCATTTGCATGCTTGATGAGTTGCCATAGTAGTCCTTCTTGTAGTAGTCCTCCTTGCGGCTGTGATCATCTTCGTTGTAGTCATTCTTGTAGTATTGCTCTTTGTGAGCATAGCCTTGCTGAGGATATCCAGCACTGGGGGGATAAACTGATGCTCCAAGAACCATTAATGTATATGTGATTGTTTATGAATTTTATGAGATATCTGATGTGTGGTTTCTGTGAGAATGTAAATGCCATTTTATAGCTTAAGTTATGATTCTTAAGTGATATGAAATGCATCTTATTCTGTACTTGAAATTATCACAATGCATCTTATTCTATTCTGTATATGGTCATCCATGCACATTCAACGGTGTTGTGTGGATCCAAATTGTTAAGGTGAATAAAAAGGCTTCAAACTTTGTTGCAAGTTGCCATTCCCCCAAATGGAGAATCCTTGCCCTTAATCTTGATAGGAATAAGTTCTTCAAGATTATACAGTACTTATTCTTAACTATCTGTATTAGCTTTAGACATCCAACCGCTTATACTCCTTTCGGATTAAGGTGGATCAAGGTGAAGATAAATTTTAAAATATTACCTAGTCGAGCAGATGAAGGCAAATGCTTTAAATTGTTAATTGGATACTATTAACTTGAATGATATAAATCGTTTTGGATACTTTTAACCTTGTATAACTGTTTTTTTTGTAGGTTAATTTTAAGTGAATGATTCGATTTGCGATGTTATTGTTGTAACAAGAGATACATATCATGTTCAAAACTGGTAAGGCTTGGAAAAGCTTGAAATTATCCTTAGTACAGGAGCATCCAATCCAACATTTATTAATCGATTTTATATGTGGAAAAAAAAAAATGATACAATTTGATATGCTCGATGCCTTTCATCAAAGTAACTAGTTTTTAGTAATTTTGTTGTAATTAGCCAAAGCTCCCATAACCATTTTAGAATCAAGCTGGCCGCTGCAATAGCTTGAAGAAACAATGGAAAGTTCTTGGCTAGCTTTCCATTCTTCAGAAGGTTTCAGGACAATTGGTTTTTCATAAGCTGCTGAATCCACTGATAACATGACCTTGTAATCTTTATCACATTGGAACGGGAGAAGCTTAGACTTTTTGCCCCATGGATTCCATATCACTACAGGTTCATAACATGTCAGCGCTTTAATGATCGATTTTTAGCAAAAAAGAGAGGATATTGTGATAAAATTAGTTGAGAGATGCTTGTGGATTTATGGTATTGCACTTACCAGCATCTGGTAGGCCTGCTTTATGTAGAACAATAGTTCTTTTCTTGTCATGGTCAATTACTGCAATTCTTGGTGGTGTACTCAAATATACACGATGAATCTGTTGAATAGATGTGTACCGGTTAGTGTAAAAATTCAGACAGCAATCGCGTAAAGCCCCCGGCCACCCTTAAACTTTGAGCCCAAGAATCTTTCCACTGTGCTACAATTATTCTCCCCCGTACATTGATAAAGATTCCTAAATGGATCACTAACAATATGATTACTCTAAATGAAGAAGGTCCAGCTACAACTTTTTTATTTGCAATATAGTACTTTTTTTAAGAAAATGGGTATTCTAGATAACATTTGAAGTGATAATCTTAGAGAAAAAGAGACCTCATTGTCAAATGTCATTGCATCTGCTGGCTCTGTGAACCTCTGTCTCTGCAACAAATTATCCAAATAATCAACTGTTTCCAGGCCTTCAACACGCACCTCACTGAGAATTAGACCAATACTATAATTAGATAGAAGAAAACAACATAGGAACATCTTTAAGCTGGCCACTTCACCTGATGTCTGATACTGATAAGAAGTTGCGCACAGCAAACTTGAAGGTAAATGACTTTTTATCGGTATTTTTTATGGAAAAGATTAAAGTCAGCTTCCCTTGACTTAGCGATACATGAAGCCGCAATTCAAAACTGCAGAAGATCGAGAATCATGAGAAAAATTAAGTACTTCTGTTGTGCTCAAATGCTTCTTGTATTTCCCAATTTTCTTAAGAATTTGCAAGAGGCATACCTATAGGGACTGAGTAAGAGTCCTTTCCGATAGGATTTCAAAATAAGATTGACAGATGATCCATTGGTAATAGGGCATTGATGCAAAATGTCGTTATCTATTGACCATAGTGTTCCTCTTTCAGAACTCTGCTCCTCATCTGGCCGCGGATTTCCAAGCTATAAAAAGGGACAATTATAGGACTATTGATTAGTTGTGTTCTTGGAAGATTTTTGTGTAAATGTAATAAATGCTTGTGAATTACCAATGGAGAGCAGAGAGAGATCCCTCCTTTGATCCTTGAAACTGGTGACTTTCCATTAGCCTATTTAAGATTCAAAAGAATTGTTAAGCTCACACATCCCCTTCATTCTATATAGAACTAAAAAATAGGTGAAATCCAAGTGCACAAAAGCTCCCTCTATACCTTTTGGTTCAAGAATAACATTTCTTCTCCTCTCTCATTTTTCCAGGACGCGATCCTTCCACCATGGGGAAGAACCTGTTTTCATTCCAAAAACAGCATGTCGAAAGATGGAACTTTAAAGAATCAGATATTATGTTTTAATCACGCGAATTCATCAACGAAAAACGTAGAAACAGAAGGTGTTAGACCTCAGCAGATGATCCTCCAGGCTCTGTCAAAATCACACGAGGGAGACCATTAGCATCCTTAACAATATCGAAAGGCATCTGCTTCAAAGGCCTATTCCACCATATAATATTTCTCAGTTTCACTACTACTTGATTCTGCCACCCTTCTTCTCCCTTATCTTTCTTGTTGGATAGCTGCATGAGGCAAACAAATGAATGATTAAGAATTCAAAAGTCCACATTACTTATAAACCTTAACCCCCCCAAACAAAGTTTGTGACATTCATGTTGAGAATGATGGAGTAGAAGATAAACAAAGCATATGTTGTGAAAAAGCATGCAATGACAAAGTTTTTAAACATTCCAACGTGTCATTAGTAATATTGAAAAGTTTTGTTCCTAAAAGCAAACCTACCTTGAAGAGAATTGTTAGACATGGGAATGAATTTTCAAGAAAAGTACAAAATGTGATTATATATAGTAAGGAACAAAAAGGTTAGTTCCTTACTAGGGAATCTAGCATTCAATCGAAATTTGAAGACACTTTTACCTTACCTGTACCAAATATTTTAATTACAATACATTAATTCAAAAATATTATTTATTTAATTTAAAGTTAAACAAGTACATAAAATGTGGATATGAGGATGTGTTTCTTCTCCTTTTTGCAAAGATACTTATGTCCCCTCACCAAGTATTTTAATTAGAATGCATTAATTCACAAATATTATTTTCTTAATTTGAAGTTAAACAAGTACATTTAATGATAACTTATTTACATGGTTAGTTGAAAGATTAACTTCTAAAATTGTGGATATGAGGATGCATTTCTCATTTTTTTTTAAAGACATTTATGCATGTTCTTTACCAAATAATTTAATTACGAGACATTAAGTCACAAATATTATTCATTTAATAATTACAATTATTTTCATGGTTAATTGAAAGGTCATAATGTATATTTTAAATAATTAGTTGCAATATCGAGATAAGTTTTTATAATCAAAGATATGACTAAACGTATCTTAATAGTTTTTTATCTTTTTATTTTTATTAATGCGTGTTGATAGTTGATATTTGATATATAAAGTTAATTTTTAAGTGGAACATAATAATAACACACACACAATAATAATAATAATAATAATAATAATAATAATAATAAAGAGAGAGTGTAAAAAAGAGTTGTGCGTTATTGATACTATACTTAAAATTGACTTTAATTATCATATACCATATATCATTATATATTACTATTTTCCTAATTAATATGAAACTTCTATCAATTTTTTGTTCTTATCAATTATTTATTGTTTTATTAACATCTTAAACATTTTATCTATTTAAAAGAAATTGTTAGCTCTATAATAACTCATGAGAAAAAATTTCCAACCTACTCTATTTAGGAGTGGTGAGAATTTCACATCATCAAATTAGTATAGAAGTTTAAAGATAATGTAATCTATCAATAAATTCTTTTGGTTCAAATGAAAAATCACTAGAGCAAATAAGTTTAAATTAATTATTTCTTTTTATTTTCTGTTTACAACCCATAGTCACTATATACTCGAATCTTTGACATTAAAAAAAAAAGGGCATAATAGTTTATTTGTCGAACAATTTAAGCAAATACAGGTACGGAGTATATGTCAAAGTATATTTGTGATAATTAGCCTCGGCCCTTATACTATCGCATAACTTTTAGCTTTGGCCTAAGTACTATCCATTCTTTCAAGATGCATCCCTAATCCCTATACTTGGCCTAAGTTTCGCATAAAATGACTATTTTATCCTAACAATAAACTAAAGTTTAGGGAATACATTTTACAAAATTAAAATAAAATCTCACACTTTTCTTCTTTAACACACTCCACCCTACCCCTTTCCCCCTAAACTTTGACCAACCCTATACCTCCACCCTACCCCCACCCCACTGCCCCCACTTTACTACTGCCCCTTCCTCTTCCTTCTTCCTCCCTACCTCCTCCGCAATCTCACATCTCCCCCACCCCTCGACGCGACTCCCTCCCAAACCCACCATAGATTCGGTTTGTGCAATTGAAAGTTAATTTTGGTAAGTTTTAATTTTTTTTATAATAAGCAGCCAAGCAGGCAGGCGGTGATCCAAAGCGGGAACTTTATTTGTTTTGCGTTATCGGGGGTTTATTTTGTTGGGTCGTGTGGTAAAGGGTAGTCAGCGTGATTTTAGTGTAAATTTAGTAAACGTAACTTACTTCTCATGGTTTTTGATTTTATGTGTTGTTGTTTTTTGGTTTTATTATGTTACCTTATCGCAATTATTTGAGTAATTGTAATCTCTGATTTTTGCTTTTGTATTTTGGGTTTCTTTTAAATGGAAAATCATTGCTTGTATTTTTCGCCAGAGCACTAGATAAGTGTGTTTAAGCATCGAATCATGACTAATCTATTTAGGGAAGTTGGTTATTTTAGATTCTCCATAACATTGCAATCAATCGAAAGCTTTCAAGATGGTCGTCTGCATCCTAAAAAGTCATTGACGCCGCTTTAGTAACATTAAGGTACGCTGATGGCATAGTTGTATGTACATTTGATGCTTTTTAACATCAAATGAAATTTTGCAACTAATCAAAGAGCTATGTCTGGGAGGGGCCGGTCTCGGCCGCTGGGTCGCGTCGCGGAGGAGGAAACGGAGAAGAGGAAGTGGATAGCCAAGTGGTTGGGGTAAGGGTAAAGCGAAAAGTCAGATCGTCAAAGTTGAAGTGGGTGAAAGCTTAGTGGGGGAAGCGATATAAAGGCGTGTTAAAGAATAAAAAGCCAAGCGACCTATTTTAATTACGTAAAAATATACTCCTAAACTTTAGTTTATCGTTAGTGGTAAAATAGTCATTTTATGCGTAAAACCCGAGCACATAGACCCAGAATCATGGTAAAAAGAATTAATAAGATAAGAAACTTCAACTAAAAATTATTACGCGATAATATGTGAATCCAAAAAGATAATTAGTTTTCTATACTAGGCTTAATTAATTTCAATTTACCCTCAATTGACATCCTTTTCAGTGTTTAAAAAACAGTAATGTTTAAGTCCTCTTTAAGCACGATATCAATATCTATATTGATCATTGTAATTCCAACATATAAGTTGTGTAGTTGAGCAACATACTTTAACAACATTCAAAATCTTCATTTTGTCAACTTTAGTCTGGACAACGAAAAATTATCAAGAGGCAGAGAGAGAAAAAAAAGAGGCTGCCTCCGATTAATGTATCAACCTAATTTTCTTCTTTAATTTAGAGTAAACTTACGGGACATAACTCGCTGGTCGAAATTGTTTTGCTATATCATTACCAACTTCAGAATTGATGAGTAGTCAATCCCCGCAAGGAATGTGTTCATCCCGGTTGTAAATTTTATGAATGGTGAGGTTTCAAAAAAGACTGTCACTAAGCGCATATCCGCGATTAACCTCCTCAAAGAATGTACATTTGTAGCGGCGGGGCCCTCCGATCGGGAATGATCATTTGTTGAATAATGGTATTCGATTCAAACCTTTTGAAGATAATAAATTGTTTAAACGAATAATCCTGCTTTTCAAGTGAACGTAATTAGGCTTATTGTTTAATAAGTTCAAGCGAAGAGTTGATCGGGATGTTCGAGGCCTGCTGATGAGTCTTCACCAAACGCCAAGTTTCATTCAAGGAGCCTGTGGTCTCATAAGTTATAGGGGAGTGCTTGTGGAAGCAAACTCTACACTTTAAGATATGTTGTTTAAGTGATGAGAAATGACTTTTTAAGTGTTTTAATCTTTGAATAGCTCTTAAAATTGATAGTCTCGAGTTTTTAATCCCAAAGATAGATTGATTCATTGTTATGCCTACAGTTTGTTTCAAGAATTGGCTTAGCCCATCCTCTATTTTGGGAAGAGAAACATCGGACCATCGAGACCCCACGGCAGGGCTGGTCCTGCCTAAGGTCCCGATGACGAGATCCCGCCTCTCGACAGGTCTACAGGAGGCTTATAGCCGTTTACTCTTGGCTCATCGGGGCTCATATCGAGACCGGGTCTGATGCTACGCCATTTTCAAAGATATTTTGAAAATTATATAAGTCTTTCATTTTAAAACCCTCAACCTTTTTACCTGAATCTCAAGCATTAAATCTCTAAAAACTAAAAAAAGGGCAAAAAGTCAATAACTCTCACATTTAAATCTTCATTATCTTTTGTGAGAGTTTCCTAGTTAAGTGTGTAAATTGTATTACTAATCCTCAATCAGATTTAGTGAAACCCCAGCGTGTAGCATAGGTTTGCTATTCCTAGTTGGAGAAGTGGAAATGAAACTCTAAGAGGGTATTCCGTTCCTAATCTAGGTATATTAGGTGTCAAATTTTGGCCGAAATTGGGTCACTTCGGGTCGAGGTTGGGGGAAGTTTGATAATAGTCTTGAGAGAAGCTGTTGCAACAATTCTTCAAGACAGTTATCTTTTGCCAATTCCGAGGTTGAAAAGCCGACGGTCGAGCATTAGGAACCGGGTCAAGTTTAAATCGTTGTATCAGTTTTTCTATCTTTACTCTTTACTTTCAAGTATTCTTGTTATTTAGTTGTTTAATTTTTGACTAATCATTCTCGAGTTGGTAGTCGGTCTATCGAATTAATTAATATTCTATTGTTTGTTAATTCCATTATTAAATTAAAACTCTAAAAAGATAATAACTTAACTTTAAACCTATTCACCCCCTCTATGCCATAAGCCCAGGGCTAACAAATTTTATCTCTGCTCTACGACTAAAGTTTAAAATCTTAAAAAGATCATGTAGTAATGGAATATAGGTAGTTTCCGGGAACTTTTTGTGTTGAAGGCAGTCGGCTTAAAGGCCACCATTGCTCGATGGATCAAACATGACTATCGTGCAACGCCTCTTCTGCATCACGTTCAAAGCATTGATTACAAATTATGGAGGTGACTATCAAGGGTCCACTCATTCCCATGAAGTATCAAATTCTCCAAGCCGGAGTCATAGGAACTTGACCAAGCGGAGGAGGCAAATATAAAAGATTTTAGGTGCCGCCGCGGTGGTAGTCCCACCTGAGGACGCTACAAAGAGGACGATGGAGCGTTTGGCGGACGAGGAACTCAAAGGAGCAATTCTAGCCAGTTCAATGCCTTCACAATGCCAAGGCGCGCATGGTGGTATGCTCGAGCCAAGCATGCAACCGGCCAAGGAGATACAGCGGGATCATAGAAACCGGCCCATATTGGTTCCCAGCCGCAGCACTAAGGTGGTTCACCAGAGTATCAAACCTTCCTAAATGTACCAGCTGGTAGCCTATTAAAGCATACGCATCAGCCAGCTCACCACTGTCAATGGCCCTTGATTCTCTAAATGATTCTCCTTAGCACTAAACGGGAGAATTATTGAAGCCGCCAATCCCGAAGTTCGCTAAAAAGTACGTGGCTATAAACGGCTGGCAAGATATCAAGACTTCTACTAAAGAGCTCATTGGATCCTTGAAAGCGTAAGAGGAAGTAATTGCTAAGAACAAGGCTCGGGAATCGAGGATAAAAAAGAAATGGTTTTGTGGGCGGCTAAAGCACAAAAAGTTGTTGAGAAAAATTGGAAAGTTTACTTCAGATGACATGGCTGTTTTGTTGTAGACATAAAAAGTTTCTAAGATTCAAAAAGAATAATGATGATCATGAAGACAAGTTTCAAGAAATATGATAACTATGAAACTAAGCACTAAGTACAAGAAGAGGGCAACAAAAGAGATAAATGTTTTGAATGCAACAAGCCCGATCTCAAGATACTGTCCCTGCCTGGGCCAAGAGGTCTCAATCCAAGAAAGTATTGCAACAAGGCTTTCACTGAGGATAACCGAAATAATCCGACTGCTCGAGATACGCAATGGGTGTGTCTCATGGCACAGACTCCAGCCGGAGGCAGTTCCACCCTAATTCTCTATCTGGATGAGCTCATTAGGCTGACAATAGCACTCGACTAGTAGTTTTGACAAAGCCAATAACTATATAACGAGTTGTTAAAGTTTTGAAAAAATTGCTTAAAAGAAACAGAAGAACTTTCGAAACAAATAAAACTTGCTTCATAAACTACTTCTCTTCGAAATGAAGTTATTTTGTTGACTCAATCTTAAAATGATGGAATTTCTTGAAAATTGGAGTTTAACCAAAATCTTAAGATTGAGTCGAAATGTAACTCAGGTAAAATCACTCAACTTGTATTCCTGAGAACAAACAGTTGAAATTGAAATTCCTTGATGCTCAACGTTATCCAACCAACAAAAGGGATTAGGCTATTCAAGGATAACTTTTATCCTTCTAATGTTACTTCATCATCCGGGTATTAAATTTATTAGACCGCATTTCACTTGCACTTCTATTGGGCAGAAAGGAAACTTTAGTCTCTAGATGTCCCTGCTCAAAGGTTGTACGAGATTGGGCACCCTATGTCCTTAAGTCTTCAAAGACCGAAATGGATCGCGAGGAAATCCATTTTTACTTACTATCCCCAAGGACCCAAACTGGCCATTGGGTACCTCGAATGAGAACTGATTTTGTATTGTGTGGGCCGCCTATCCATGAAAGAAAATATTTGGATGGTGGATAGCGGATGCTCAAGGCACATGACGGGAGATGCCTCACTTTTCTTAAAGCTTGGTAACAAGGCGGTAGGGAATGTAAAGTTCGCTAACAACGAAACTGGCCAACGGGGTAAGGATTTATTGCAAGAAAGGTTGTTTAAGATTAAAAATATTTAGTTACTGGCGTAAAGTTTATATCAATATTAATAATTATAAATATATCAAATATAAATGTTGATTGAATTTATCTTCATTTGTTAAAAGTGGTTATCGATTGAACAATGTCTACTATGTTAATTTTGGATTTGGTTGAAGCTAGTAATATTTGCAATAACGCCGGTTCACGATGACGCCGAGTTTATGGCATCGACGGTCAGTCATGCCAAAGATTGAAATATTATCTAAATTAAGACTCAGATAAAGGTCTACTTAGTCTCAATGACAAAAAAGGATACAAACTCTTTGTGATTTATGTCAACCTGCAAAATGCATAAATCATCTTTTAAATCTATAATCTTGTTTCACAAACTACGTATTTCGATTTATTATATATGGATTGTCTGAGAGACGGATGCTAAGCAGCTCGGGAGGATCTAAATATGTCTTTGTAATTTGTGGATGATTACTCATGTTTACTTGGGTAATCATCCCTAATTGGATGCATTTAAAGAGTTTGCTATTGGTGTAGAAGTTCATGAATTTAGAAGTGGCTCCAAAATCAAAGTCATAAGAAGCCGATCATGAGGAGTTCGAATGAGGAGTTCAAGAGTTTTCCTGTGGGAGTATGATCCAACACAACTTTCGGCACCAAGAACACCTCAACAAAATGGAGCGCGGAGCGAAGAATGTGACCATTCAAGAAATGGGCCTGACGCATACAATGAACACAACTTGCCAAAATACTTTGGGGACACGCTGTGGACACCGCTTGTTATATTATCAACCGGGTATTTAGACCTATTCTTGACAAAACTCCTATCAACTTTGGTATGGTGTTAACTCTTATTGATTACTTTGAAGTTTTCAGCGAATGCTATATTCCCCAAAACACCAAAGACAGACTGGGTAAATCAAGTTAACTAATTAGTAATCTTTCTCGTTATCAAAACCTAGTAAAGTTATATCATCTATATAATAAGAAGGATCAATGCGCAAGAATCTATTCATGCTAATCTTGATAAATCTAATCCGCTTGTCGGTAGTTGCAGAGACGGTGACGATTCAATGTGTCAACGTGGACGCTGACCACAAAGAAGCGATTTAGCCTCAAACCAAGGTTCAAATGAGGAATAACAATTATGGAAACACGAGGAACCGCAAGACGTGGATGATTATCTCCATGGGCACAGATTTACTCTGGGAGACGGTAACGGAATCATCCCCCCGGACTCATCAGCGATCTCAGTGTAAAATCTACTCGGGATCCTCTTAAACAACGTTGTTTCTTTCAGTGCTTATATTGTCTCTAAGTAGTCTCTTATCGTTAAACAAGTCAGATCCGTGATTTGATTTATCTATGCAAAAAGAACTCAACAATTTGAAAGATGTAAAGTTTGGCATTTAGTTGAAAAACTCAAGGCTAGAACCATTATTGCAACAAAATGGGTTTTTAGAAATAAACTTGATTTAAAACTGGTGTCGCTTGGTAAACAAGAGTCGCCTTGTTGTCCAAGGTTATAACTGCCTAATGAGTAGACTTCGATGAAACTTTGTCCAAGTTGTCAGTCGAACCAGATTATTCTTAGCCAACATAGGATTTCAAACTACACCAAATGGATAAAAGTGCTTTTTTAAATGGTTTTTGACGAGGAAGTTTTCAGAAACAACCACCGGTTTTGAAGATGCTAATTATCCTAATCACGTGTTTAAACCAGACAAAAGCCCTCACTCTGACAGTCAGCCACCTAGAGCCTGGCATGCAGAGACAAGGTCAACATTTAGCTTGCAATGGTTTCATAGCGGAAAGCTCGATTCCACGCTTTTCCTTAAAACCAAGCGGCAAACATCTTATAGTTGTCCAAATATATAAATGATGATATTATTTTCGTTCTACTAATGATTTGTTGTGAGAATTTTCAAAAATGACGCATGCTGAGTTCTAGACTTAAGACGACGGGCTTAACTGAACTTCTTCTCGGACTCAGGCGGCCAAATGGATGACGGGATCAGTTTGTCAAAGCAATTTAAAGAGCTCATAAAGAAATTCGATGCAAGACGCAAAGAGTTGGACTCCTATGTCTACATCAACTAAGCTCGATGTATGATGAACAAGTAATAAAGTCATATCGCACAAAATATCGAGGTACGACGGTAGCCTTCTTTATCTTACCGCATCTAGACCCGGAGACATGTTTGCCGTAGGTTCAGGTGCCTGCTTCCGCCACAGTCCAAAGAGTCCCATCTTAAAGCCAGCAAAAGGATCATTCGGTATGTAAAGGAACAATTGATCATGGCATTTGATATCCACCAGCAACTCAACTCAAGTGGGATATTCGACGCGGGATTTTCAAGGGTTGCACACTCACATAGAAATGCATAGCTGACTTGTCATTCCTATCTAGTTTTACCTCATGTCACAAGAAACAAAATAGCTGGCATTACCATGGAGCCGCATGCGTGGCGTTGAAATTGCGGCTCAAGTGCTTTGATGAAATAAACATTGAGGACTTTGGGACTGGGTATAATCAAGCACCGGTGTTATGACAACACTAGTGCCATCAACATCGCAAAAAACTGCAACATTTTCCTAGGACTAAGCACATTGAAATCCATCATCATTTCATCCGGGATCATGTGCAAAAAAGTGAACATTGATCTAAAGTTCGGGGACAAATGATCAATCTCATGGATATCTTCACCAAACCACTACCCGAGGATCAATTTAACCGCATAGGCGTAGTTCGGGGATGCTTGATCTTCGCTAGCAATCTTGTCTCTCATGTCTTTTATGCCTTTGAATTATATGCATGCTAAGTGTGTTTAAAATTGTGTCAAATTTTTAGGACGATACAAATGATAAAATTATCCATCATGATCAGTTGAGACTAATGGCCGCATCGAGGTAGATACATTTATAAACTGATGGTTGCTCAACTGAATTCAGCAATGCCGTTCGCCGTTGAATGGATTACCTGTGGAATGCGAACTCCTCACCCTGCCGAGAGCCCATCGAGACTCTCCCTCGGCTGAACGGGTCTCTGGCGACTAAAATAACCACCAGCCACAGCCCCTATCGAGACCTCGGCCAAATACCCCCCGGTCCTGCTCAGAGCCCATCGAGACCCCCCTCCCCCTTCCTCGAACGAATCTCTACGGGTCAGAATAACCACTCGCAGTTAGCCCCCATCGGTATTCCCCCCCATCTCGAACGGGTCTCGACGGGCGAAATAAACTACCTCACCATCGCCCCATCGAGACCCCCCCCATCCTAAAGTCTCGATGAAACTTAAATACCTCCTCAACACAAAATCAAACCATTTCATCCCTAATTCACCCTATAACCACTTTCCACCATTTCTTCAACAATCTTATCCAATTCATTGCTCAATATTTCACACACCCAAACACCTCTATTCTTCTAAATATTCACTAAATACCTCAAAACCCACTAAACTCATCAAAAGAGTAAGAAAACCCAAAATCCCAAATCCCTCAAACTGCTGGTTCTTTATCAAGGCGGAGTTCCTCCTTCAAATCCACAACAAAGTGACAATCTCAATGTTTTGCCATCACGGGTGGAAAAGTGGAAGACTGGGAAAACCTAACATTCTTGATGGGTACTTCTACGATGGAGTGTACTCTAGTGCATGCCTCTATGGATCAAATTCCAAAAGGAAGAAGTTTTAGGTAAAGTCCAAGATACTTCCAGATTGCATTTCTTTATATATGTGGTTATACAACCCCAATAGTAATATCTGCATTATTGGTTGAATCTAATGAGATTCTCGAAAGCATAAGATGAGAACTTTGTGTGCCACTCTTTGGCTTGTCAGTCGAACGGGTTTAGTTATGTGTTTGATTGTTAAGCCTGACGAGATTTGAGTCAAAAGTTAATGGGACTAAGTTCTAGAACGGAAACGAAGCAGTGGAGCCGGTGATACTCTGCTATACTTTGTATACCGAAGTAGATTTACATCACTATTGCCTGTGAAGTCCTTAGCACCTGCCGGGTCTCAAGATGAGGAATCCAGTAGAGTGGCTAACCTTAATCAATCTTCCACATGCGCTACCGAAAAATCGTCACTCTCCTTGCTGACATCATTGGCGGAACTGGGGAGGCGATGTGAGCGTTCCAAGAGGCGGCCATTGATAGGGGGCACCTATAGATCAATTAGAAGAATATTTCAAGACGTACTATCGCTTTATCACAACAACTGCCTTTGTGAAATGGAAAATTAATGAGGATAAAGTTTTATTCTGGGTCATGACTGGAAGGTCATGATTGGAGGATCCCGTGGTTACGAGATATCAATGATCATGATGATGACAAATGAGTCTGCACGGAGCCACTGAAGATAATCAAGGTAACTTATGAGTGAAAAGAGACACTCACTAAGGAAAACAGTTAAGATCGAGGATTATGTCAAAGGGATTATAGCCCTCTATTGGGATGCAAATATAGCACCATGCCCAAGAAATACTTGAGCATTCGACGGCGTGGCGAAGCCGAGACATCTGGCGGTACTAGTTCACATCCAAGCCTCTACTACATCCGGTGCCTATCTCAAAGCTGGTCTTGAGGATTATCTTATCACAGAGATTTAATGTTCTTTTCGAAAGCGGTCCAAGATAAATTAAGGATTTTGATGGGCTGACTTTATGCGTTATGCTTTATTTTTAAAGCGTTTTGTTTAGATTCTCTATGCCCCTTGTGATGATCCCAAAGGGGAGTGTAGTAGACGTGGCGTTTGAAGAAGTTTTCTATAAATAGCCATTGATGTTTTATTTGGCGATAGCTTGGCCGGATGTTTTATTAACTATTTCGCGGCCATGCCATTAGCTTAAAAGCTGTTGATATATCATCATGTTTGTTGCCTATTTCCTCAGAAGAAAAGTCCTCGGGAATCTTATAAGCCGGCGGGGAGCGCTGCTTATGTTTTATAATTCTTTCCTCTATATCAATTTGTTATCAACAAAAAGGAAGCTGTTGAAGAATGGCATTCGATTCAAACCTTTTTGAAGATAACAAATTATTTAAACGAATCCAATCCCGCTTTTCAAGTGAACGTGTAATCAGTTTATTCTTTAATAAGTTCAAGCGCTTTAAAGAGTTGATCGATGTCTCTGAGGCTCAAGAGTCAACAACTGCAAGTTATTCAAGAGTCAGGTTCTTTTATTGTTATGCTATAGTAAAAACTCTACACTTTAGTATGTTGTTTTAAACATTTTATGTTTTAATCTTCAAGAAGCATCCCAAGTAGATTCATCATTGTTATAGGTCATAACTATTCCAGTATTTCTTGTTTCAAGAATCGGGTTTCAAAATCATCCTTATTTTGGAAGAGAAATATCGGACCATCGAGACCCCACCCAGGCTCATCTGCTCTAACCCATGATCGCACTGCCTCTCGGTAGGCCCACACAGTATGAGGTGTTGGCGCTCAGCATTTCTCAGCCCATCAAGTCATGGGTCTGGATGCTGTGGCCATTTTCACATATTTTTTATGGCTTGCAGGTGCCTTTCAAACCTCAACTTCTTTTACCCAATTCTCAAGCATTAAATTCCTAAAATTCAAAAGACAAAAGTCAATAACTCTCACATTTAAATCTTCATTATTCAGAGTTTCCTAGCTAGTAAATCTGTATTACCTAATCCTCAATTGTGATTTAGTGAAATCCTAATAGTTATTCTAGTTGGTAGTAAAGAAATCCTTAAGAAGTTATCAGTTCTAATCTAGGCATATTAGTGTCAAACTCTTACGGCATTGGGGTCACTGTCGAGGCTGGGGTAAGCTTGATAATAGCCTCAGAGAAGCTGTTTGGGCAAGGGTAATCAAAACAATTCTTCACAGCCTAGTTATCTTTGTCAAAATCCCGAGGTCGGAAGCCGACGGTCGAAAGCATTGGGGTGGAACCGGCTCGTTTAAAATCGCCTTTTCTATTCTTTACTACTTTCAAAGTATTCTTGTTATTTTAGCCAATCATATTTGGTTGTTTAATTTTTTGACTATGTCCCCTCGAGGTCATAATGGGTTCATCGACCAATTAATATTCTATTGCTTGTTAATTCCGGACATTAAATTCAAACCGAAAAGATATAAGAACTTAACTAAACCTTATTCACCTCTCTATGGTTATATCTAGGCTAACATCATTTCTTTTGATTTTAGAGTCATGTTTACAAATGTATCTAGAAAATAGATTTTGATGCGCTAACAATTTGAATAATTACACTATCAGACGAGTATCAACTAATATCATCTGCATTCACGAGGGTGTTTGGCCAAGTTTTTTTTGTCAAAATCAAATTTATGTTGATTTGTTAAAAAATGAAATGCTTGGCTAAACACTTTCTTAACATGTAACTTTATAAGTTGAAATTAAAAAGTGAGAGTCCTAACTTTTTTCTTCAACTTTTTTACTCCAAATTTATAAGTTGGTTCGACCAAGAATTTTACTTAATTACCTCAATGTTTAACTTTATACCTTTTTATCCTTCATTTATACCTCCTTTAGTTATACCAACTTCGTAACGACCAGCCCAAAGTGGCCTCCGAGGTCGCATCACATCAACCTCAATAATCGTAGTCACCAACGATGGATAACGATAAAATTTATATCATTAACATGTTAATAAAAAACAATACAACTTATCCGGCCGGGTGAACTAACCAACACTACAACAACTGAAATGTGTATACATACAACATTATACAATCCCGAGACAATGAAAATTATAGCACAACATAAATTTCCAAAAGAAAAAAGTATATTCAAGTCTCAAGCCACTATCGCGACCTCCATCGAGTACGCGTTGTACCGCCAAAAGCATCCTCGGTCATTCCAAGAACAACCTGTGCATATATAAAAATGCCCGCCCATAAATAGAGTCAGCCATGGTTAATAATACAAATATCATGGTTAACCCACCACCATACAAACAAAGTGATAATTCAAGTTCTACTCATTTAAAGACTATACACCTCAAGAGTTATATTTTATATGCTACCTCTAAAAGATGAATCTTTCCTTAATGACTTTCCAAACACCAACAACCCACACTCACAACAACTTACTCACTATATCTTTAATCACAAATTATCTCTATTGTTATCTTCTTATGTATATAGTACCTCCAAATAGTGTTCAACTCACATACTAATTAAATCATTATCTTTAGTTCACCTTTAAACAAGCATCTCCCAAATATAGCTATACACCTCCTGGGGACATCCTCAATATTATATCCCAAATCGCTTCATTATCTTAATACAACTTCAATGACTTATGTCTTGGAACCGCAACTTATAAAAATTATCTCACCATTCTCCAATTAGTATAAGGAACGTATTCCTCAATGGAACAACGCTGTTGGGGACCACAACTCATCTACCAACACATTTGAATTCAAATTCACCATTTATAAAATATCATCAATCACTGATAAAACCAGTACTAACCCAGTTTAAAATATTTGTACCTAATATTCTCTCATTCAAAGCGGCCCAACCATTAACCAACCCAATTTTTAAATGAGTTGGCGGAGGTATAACGATGACATTTCAACTGATCCAAGAGAACCAAATAATACTATTAATGATCAACGCAATATAATTCTATTATAATTTCGCTAAATACGCAACATCTAGTATAATCAACATCATATCCATAACCACAATGAGTCATAAAACATATCACAAAAAAATACCACAGAAGTTTAAACAACACATAACACAACCAAATTTAATCTAACTCCACAACCTCAAATAAATATAAACTACTCCAACACTCAGCAACTAAAACCAGTCTAATCAACTCAATCTAAGCTTCAAACTCAATAACTCAATCCCAACTCATAACGGTGTTAATCAGATTAACACAAATTCCACTCAACCAACTCATCAACTCATAACAACTCATATCAACTCATATCCCAATTTCTACAGCATATAATCAACCTCAACCCGTTATGAGAAACTTATGCCCGCTGACATAAGTTTATCACCGAATCGTAACGAGGCAATGGCTAAATAATCAGATTGGCACCAGGTATAAGGCAACACCGATATCACAACTCCAACATACACTCAACAACTCCGCACGAGTACCGTAGTAAGGCACAACACCTGTAGTACAACCCACACATATATCAACAACTCCTCAAAACACTTATATCTAATTCAAGAACTAAGGCATTACCTAATTCAAAAGGAAATAAACAACTTCCAACCAAACACCAAAATCATCAATTACAAATGAAAATAACCCAAGCTAAGGCACAAATCAATAATATATAATCATCACACTCAAGACATCATCAAGAAGTCATAATGAACATATCCTCAAGACAACCAACAAGCAAGTAATAATATATATATGTTGCCGAGCAATAAAACACGTGAGATTAGTACTCACCTTATTAGAAATACCGCCTAATCAATCCGAAAGTGTCTTTCCTGATGCTCCGCGCCTAATCACAAATACCATAATTACTACTACAATTTTAACCCTAACATATTTTAGTTTTTATTTCCAATTCGCAACTCATATTTAATTATCAATCCTAACAAATCTAGGTGGAAATATTACTACGCTGCGGTTTAAACGACTAATAAACGACAAAAACCGGACCACCTCAACAATAAACATTCTTCCGTCTCTCTTCCTCTACTCCAATACCAACACTCTAAACAATATCTAATCAATCAAACAATCAATTCCCAACTAATTAATCCATTTCTAACAACTTTCTAATCAAAACCCAAATACTAATCATCAAATTCCCCATAAATCCTAATTAACATACCCGTCCAATCATCACTAAAATCAATTTACCAAATATCATATTAAATCTAACAAGTCATTTTGCTAAATTTACATTTGTAATGTCTGGGTTTCGAGCATTATTGTGAATATTATTTGTGTTGTAAGCTAAGTTTCATGCCAGAGTTTTTGTTAAACTTAGACGAGAAACTAAACCGAACCGAACGACCTTACACAACTTCCTGAATATCTTGCATTTTAATTCCATATCTTGTCTATGTGATATGTCATCATCATCTTCTTTTTTTTTTTTTTTCTTTGGCTCGGCCGAACCCTCCCATTTTCCTTGAAAATTTTCTTCCATTCTCTCTCTCATCTCAAGCTTAATTCTAAAATTTCTTTTTGAGAGTTTCCAGTCATCCTCTACGCTTTTAAGGTGCAAAGTTTGAACCTTGGAGTATTTCTTGGAGTTTAAAGATTTTTGCAATTGAGTTGATTTGAGTGAGAATGATACACGATATGTAATCGCCATCTGCCTGGGATTATCGTATAAGAGGTGATAATAATCGATTTATGAGGCCTAAATATGTCGAGGATTATAGCTGACTCTTCGCGACTTTGTTGATTTTTCTAAATTGTTTTAATATGGTAGGTTGCATTTGACTTTTTATTAGGGTTGTTTTGGTAAAGTTGCGGATTTTTAGGTGATTAAAGCAACGTTCTGATAAAATGAGTTTTGTAAGTTTGAGAAGTTATCGTATTTCGGTGACGTAGACGTGTTGTAAAACGTGACGATTGGGCTTGTTAATATCGAACGTTGTGGCTTTTGAAACTAGTAATCGGAATTCGACCATTAAATGGAGCTGGCGAACTTAAGTCGAATAAGATTATAATGAATTTTCCGTTGGTTAGTTTTGGGAGTATAAATAAGAGATTAAATATATAAGTAGAACGTGATATTACTAGCTATATAATATGTTATAAATTATAATTTTAAATGCTTACTAGGTGTCGATCGCGAAAGTCCGGCTGGTCACTATGGAGTTTTTTATAGCCAAATGAGGCGTGAGTATTCATCTCACCATTAACTATTTGATTACTTGGATACGTGTACGTATATATGTGGATCTTCTGTTAAATTATATGTTGAATGATCAGCCTTGTCAGAGCTCATGGGTCTCACGAAATGAGAAGATGCTGGATCCGCACAGGAAGAGCTGCATACGAAGACGTTGTTCGCTGAGTTGTATCGGTCCGGCATATCAGCTTCCGCTCAAGCATTTATTCAAATGATTTGTCATACCCTCATTACGATTCTAAGATAGCTTATGTCGACGGCATAAGCTTCTCCCCTATAAAATAGATATATGCGCATTGAAGGTAGAACCTGACTTATATCGAAGTTGTGGCTGTTGAGTCGCGAGTCATTGAGTTGATAGAGTGGTTGAGTTGTAGATTATTGAGTTGTCGAGGTTGATACTATTGTTGATCAGGTTGAGTTGGTTAGTTGTCGAAGCCGCGATGTCGCTGTTACCTGGAGCAGTGTCTGCATTTGATCGCGGTTATTGCTTTTCTCTAAATGCACGTATGTTATTGTTGATCGCCATCATCTGTCGTTCAGTAACAAATTTATGGAACATACCTAAAATGAAATGAAATTGTTAACACTGCATTAAGATCTTTAGTTGAATATTGTGTACCACTTATCTAATCGATGCAATATCATCTACTTTAGTACACTTATCGCGTGATCGGGAGGTTAATTTCATTCTTGAGACATATATTCACCAAGCTTCTCGCAATTTACACCCTTTATCCATTGCGGGCGTAATTTCATCAAGAAGAGTGCTGGTGTTGTCCCGCCTGTGATCGTTTCTGGTTTTGCTTAGAGCCAGTTAATGGGCGCAGCTGATCCACAACCTTTATTTCATCGGATTTAGCCATGGTCTCAGATAGTTGTTATTTCGGGGAGTAATTTGTTGTCGTGAGGCTGACATATCGGGTACTGAGCAAAGTAGACGATTTACATGCTGTAACACACGCATGATCTTTTCAAAAGCATTTTCGACAAATATTGTTTTTGTCGTAGTCATTGCAAGACAGTTTTTTTAAAATCGAGTCATCCATCGACGGGCGATCTTGCTGGCCTCATGATTCATTTATTCTTAACCCTGCGCATTTGACTGGCTACTACAATATTTTCTTCAAAGTCAACAAAAGTCAACTCATCTTCGAAAAGTCAACCTAAGCTTCAAACATCCTATTTCCCTCAAAAGTATAACCTCCAAGTATTTAATCGTCATCAAACATGCCTAACTTCAAGTTCTACAAAAGTCAACAAAAGTCACAGTGGTCCATAACTTCCTTATCTCTAAAAGATTTGAACGATTGGGGAGACTTATACACCTTTGTTTAAAGATCAATTATACACCCATGTAATTGGGATTCAATAATCTTCAACTTTTACCAAAAGTCAACGAAAAGTCAACCATCCATCTCAACATTACTCACCCCATAACCGAGTGTTATCACTTCCTATACCAATCTTAAGCGATATAATTTATAATGATGAACCCTGAAACTCAAAGTCAACCTTAAATCACAAAGTCAACATTCTCATAACTCGCTAAAAAGATTACAACTTTCTTTATCTTGATTCAAGAAGACGATGAGGGAAGATAGTCAAATTTCCTCGAGTTGGCTAACAAAAGATGAGAAATAAACGTACAAAAAAATTAGCTGGGAGTGAGCGGGTTCGCCACCTCAGGGAGCAGAGAAGGCGGGTTTGGCGACGGATGATGATGATGAATAGCGAAAGGAGGAAGAAGATATTTATGAGGTTTAGTTCTGCCGGCTTCATGGCTTAATTTCTCGCCTCTAATAACACAACTCCGAACATGTAACATTTCTGCAATTTCTCAAATTGCATACTCAACCGATATCATTACCATTCTACTACAACTTTATAATTTAAATACCTAAAATGTACTACCAACCCACCGATTCATTGTATTCTCAACTTCAATTTTTTTATTTCTCCGAAATAATCCAATCGAAAGAACTAGTATACTATTACAATAATATTAGTGTCGAACGGGTTATTTCACAACTTTTTAAAGATTTTACTTTATTGAAAATTAAAATAAATATTATATTTTTAGTCACAAAAATATAAGTTTTATTTTAAAATTATTTTTTATTCTTTTTTTAAATATTAAATACTAATTTTATTAACATCACAAAGATAAAAAAAAGTGATATATAAACACGTCCTTATAAGCCTATTTTACTATTTTTATAATTTATAAAGCTATTGTTATCCAAACCCCAGAAAAAATTCATTATAATTTATCTTAGCTAAACAAAACGAAAAAAAAAAATCGACAACTAGAAGAACCTAGTTTATAAATTGCATCTGCCTCTATGCTCTAAGAAAAATAAGTTTAAATAAACACCTCTCTATATCCAACTCAACATGTTGGAAGGGTAAACATGTCCAATTTTTAAGCTCAAATATCGAGTGAGAATTGGTCACACAACCCGCTAACATCCCTAATTACATTGCATGACAGTTAATTACATGGTAATTCAACTCTTATTTTCAATCCCCTAAACAAGAAATGAAAAACTCTTACGTCCAAACTTATGTTTTATCAATTAATCACTTGAGATGAATTATGAAGTTGAAAAATGCAACTATACGTTTGATCCTTCAGTAGTTTAGTTAGTCTCCATTGATAAATGATTGGCAAGCCTTATTTCTATGATTGGAATGATCCTTTAGTAGTTTAGTTTAGTTAGTCTCCATTTGATCCTTTAGTAGTTTAGTTAGTCTCCATTCTTTTTTCTGCTTTCCTTCATCATCGGGCATAGTTTATATTTTAAATGTGGTTATGGTCCTCATTTCCTATATAATTTGACATAATTTATATTTTAAATGTGTTCATGGTCCTCATTTCCAAGTCCCTTTCTTTTCATTTTCCATACGAAATTGATTGTAATATTTTGAATGTGTTCATAATAAATGGTCCTCTACATTTTCCAGCTGCCATGGTCCACGGAATACTAGCTCCACAACCATTCAAGAAATTATAATTGTTCTTTTTTCTTCTTTGCTGGTTAGTTAAAATTTGACTTCTATTCATTTTTTCAGTCAGCCAAGACCGTTTCAGCCGATTTCTTGGGGGCAATTTTAGTCTTTTGCAATGGCACCAAAACTTGAGTCCTCCTACAAACCTGATCACAAATCAAAATCTCTGTAACCACTTCTTTCAATAGATAAAAACAAATATCATCAACTTGTCATGTAAATGTATAATTTATGGTGAGACAAAGAAAGCAACTAAATATCAGGATTCTTTCAATGGTTTTTACGAGTTGTTCCACGTAGAATAACTCAGGACGAAGGACTCGATTGATAGTTGATTGGTATCTAGATGCTGCTGAATTATAAATGTTTAGAAATTGGAACATGATATTATATAAAATCGAAACAATGAACCGAGGCTTCATTTGGTATGCATGAATAGGGGAAGGAAAGGAGTTGCAGCCCATTACATAGTTAGCTTTGGCAGGAAATGGGAGTTTTCATGGTCCCCTCATTTATATTCTATCAAACAAGAGAAGCAGAGTTTGGCCATACCATTTTCCTTGCCCTTCGCAGTTTTACTTGCAACGAAACCCCTCAAAACTTCCGAAATTCCTATATATTGTGCTTACATACCATGTAAAGCCTACAAAAATGAAACTGAGAAGAGGGAAGTCAGGGAGAAGACAGATAATAGAAAAAAAAGTTTTAAATAACAAATATTATTTGAACATCGAAATCAGTCCAAATGATTTTAAGTAGACTGCGAGCATATATTTCCTTGTGTTCAAGAACACATTCAAATTCAAACCCAAACCTTGATCAATGATTAACCACCATTAGAGACTTAGAGTAAAACAATAAATTACCTTACTCCATTGACAGATTGAAGAGATTCAGCATTCTCACAGCAACAAACTGGAGTTACTAACTAATCCCTGATAAGATTGAACATCTTCACTGCCAACGTTGAAATGACTCTTCTGTGGATTAGGAAAAAAGAGTTAGCAGTCTGAATAATATTATGAGAAATAAGATAAAATTAATCAACATCAAACAGGGATGTACACAAGTATGATTAGTACTATAACAGGAAAAGATAATAAAGCCAACAAAAGAGCACAACTTGCACAGAAATATAATGACAAAAGACGGAAGAAAAAGGAAAACAAAACAAAAGGCAAAAAGCAAACATGAAATACTAATGATTAAAAGTTTTGAAACAAGGTAATGTAGCTCCCACCCGAATGAACCATAATCCATTAGACATAATGGGTGTTAGGCAACGCCAAATGTTCAAATCACAACATGTTGGGGAAGTTATCCATCCACATTAGAGCAGGATGGGGAAAAAACAAAACGAATTCAATGATTGATAATGGCGCTAACAGGGAGAAAGAATGAACAAGGAACTCTGATGACATGTAGGTAAAACTAATTAAAGGAACAACTAGATCTGCTCACCATCACATTTTGGGTGACCTCAAATATAAATTGGGTCATTCTTGAATTAATATCCATGAAGGAAAAACAAAAATGAACCCTGTTCTTCATTCTAAGTACACCCTTGTTACATCATTAAGTAACATTCTTTATTTATGCATAAATTTGTTTATGTATCTTCATCTAATCATCTGCTTTCTCCAGTCCAGCTATAGCCAATGATTTCCATTGTGAATGAGGTATACACTATTTCTAGTGTTTCCATAACCGTAGCAAGCATATTGAGGAAGCTTTCCAACAGCTTTCTCATAGTTATACGGAGGAACCCCTCCTCCTGGCCTGGATGTGTAACAAAAGGAAGATGTTCTCGGGCTAGTTGGAATTCTCGGGCACCTTGAACTTTTCCTACCCATTTTGGTCAAGCTAGAGTTTGAATTTGACGATGATACGGACTCATTGCTACTAGATGAAGATACAGTGGTAGTGGTGGATGACGTCGCGGGAATTGTTTTTTGGGCTGATTTTGGTGCAAAAATGAAAGCTCTGATCTTGATTGAGCTATCTTTCGATGCAGCAACCCTGTCGTATTCCTCGATGAGATTGGCCAGATCTTCATCCGAGGTAATCGATACAAGAGCATCTAAGTCCTCTGTTGGCAATTGACATCTTAGACTCAATGATGCTCCACATATCATCTCTCTTAGCTTCACCAACAATTCTGTAATCACATACATCACCATAAACATTCTCACTCTTTGTTGCTCCAATAAAAGAAACATATGCACATTCACAATTACAGCTACCAAATAAATAATTATTTAGAACAAATTGTTATAAAAGCATACCAAAATCTTTGGTTAGCTAGCTTTTCCCTCAAATAGGTTGACTAATTGATCCAAAACTACCTAACTAATACTCCCTCCACCTAACAAAGATTATCTAGTTTGATTCTTAATGGTCAAAATTAACAAACTTTATAGCCTTAATCACACAATTATGTTAAAAATACAATCTTTTCATATACTTTTGACCAAATACTATACTAACATATTAAAATATTCACTTACAAACTTTAAAACCCCAATTACCAAAATTCTAAACAGGACAGTCTGGAGTAAGTAAATAAAAAAAACCATATTTTTACTAAATAAAATATTAAAAAAAAACCATATTTTCACAATGAATATTAAAAAACATCAAAAGGGTATATAAAAACATCTAAACACACTTATTCTGAGTAAATTTCAGTAGAATAACAAAAAATTGAAGAATTGGGTGATGGAAAAAGGGGGTACCAGCAAAGGAAACGGAGCGGTCAACGGCGAGGAGACGAGTATGACCACCGTGATAACGGAGGTTTCCGTCAGGGTAACGTGGCAGAATCTTTCCCCCATAACTACATAGGAACTTTATGGTACTTGAAGATGATGATGATGAAGGTTTATTGGACAAATTATGTGGATTAATACAAGTTGTGTGTACCATGATGTTTTTTTTTTTGTTGGGGGGGGGTGTTTAGACAAGATTGAGAAGGAAAGAATCTAGTAAAAGAGGTTTGAAGATGCTTTAAACTAGCTCCTTCAAGCCAATTCAAGGTATCATTGGCCTCTTATTTATAGGGTTCTTGGACAAATGCTATTGGCTAGAATTATGCATGAGTCCAAATATGCTCCATTTAATTTTATTTTAAAATAATGTTTATTTCAATTCATATTATATGGGAGGACTTGTATATTGAAATTAAAAGATTTTTGTTTTACACTATCAAATAATATTTAGTTATACAGAGTATTAATTTTATTTTTTAAATCAAATTTATGTTTATATAATCAAATGAGTTAAATTTGAGGTTAGTATGGAATTTTGATCAGGGAAAACTCCACCTTTAATTCGATTCTGTGTAATAATACTGATCTAAATTAAGATTTTGGTTTGATAAATGACCGAATCAAATTAAATATTTTTCAATTCAAACTCGATGAACATAAATTAGTGAATATTCAAATATTGAGGAATAGAGTGCGGTGGTAGAAGATAGAAGAAAGAAGACAAAGCCAAGCTTGGGTCATCAACCGGATTCCCATTCTTGTGGACCCTTGTCCCTTTTGGCCTTTGCTCCAATTATTAAATGTTGGAACCTAAAATGCTTTTCCACCCAAAATCGATAAGGAATGTTCAATTACTAAAACTTTGAAATTGATCATAAACAATTAAACACTACTCATACTTTTTTTTATTTAACACTTCAATTTCGAAATTAAAAATATTTAATAATAAGTACAATATATTCATCGACCATCATTCATGTTTTATAGAGTTTTGGAGGGTGTTTGGCTTATTAATTTGAAAACGCGATAATAAGTCACTTAAATATTTTAACCAAAATTTTTGCTTTTTGTATGGGATCATTGGTCATTATTAAGACTATTTCACCTTAATCCATTTTCTTTCCAATTCTACTATTCTAGAATAGAATTTAACTATGTATACAAGATCATGATTATCGATTCATATGTCATATGCAATAATTATATGCATGCATGCATCACAAAATATTATTATATGGTCCCCTCTCTCGTATTTGTATGCTGAAGATAAGAGAGAAATAAAATTAATAAGCTTATCTCCTATATAGACGATGAACCGCATAATGACGATCAGGACAAACGAATTCAAATCGATAGGTGATGATGATTTTGTAGTCAAATGATATTTATGACAAGCCATAAAACCTAAACCGAAGCCAAAATTAAATGCTGAAATTCAATGCCTAAAACCTAATTATAATCGAATTCAATATCAAAATACTTGCATTGCCGATAATAGCTTGTTAAAAAAAGACTTAAATCGAAATTTCAGACGACAACTTTACCCCTCACTATATTTCATTGATATATTCATTATCCATTAAATAAATAATACAATAATGTATAAATAAATATTATTAATATGAATAATAAATAATATGATTACTAAAATATATTATTAATTATTATTATTATTATAATTGTTATATTATTATCATTAATTATGAATAATAATTATTATTATTATTGTCATTAATAGAATTATTATTATTATTGTTATTATTATTATTTTACATTATTGTTATTATTATCATAATTTTTATTTATTTATTTATTTATTATTATTATTATTTGTATTATTATTATTATTATTATTATTTTATTATTTGTATTTTTGTTACTATTATTATTGTTTTTCCTTTATTATTTTTATTTTTATTATTTATTTTATTATTATTATTATTATTAGTATTAATTAGTTACTTTTCATTATTATTATTATTGTTTTTATTATTTCTTTTATTTTTGTTATTATTATTATTGTTTTTATTTTTTATTTTTATTTCTTTATTTTTATTTCTATTATTATTATTTTTATTATTATATTTATTTTTATTATTTTTGCTATTATTTTTATTTTTATTTTTATTTTTATTATTCTTATTATTAAATATTATTATTTTTTATTATTATTACATTATTTTTATAATATGATTATTCTTATTATTTTTATGTTTTATTATTATTATTATTACTTTTATTATTTTTATTTTTACTATTATTATTATTATTATTTTGTTTTGTTATTATTATTATTTTTGTTATTATTATTATTATTATTATTATTGTTATTAGTTTATTATTATTATTACTTTTGTTATTATTATTTTATTATTCTTGTTTATTAATATTATTATTTTTATTATTCTTTTTGTTTTTATTATTATTATTGTTTTTATCATTATTATTATTTTATTATTATTATTATTATCATTATTATTTTTATTTTTATTTTTATTTTTATTATTAATATATATTTGTTATTATTTTTATTTTTATTATTATTATTATTATTATTATATTGTATTATTATTATTTTTATTTAAAATATTATTATTATTATTATATTATTAATAATAATAACGAAGGATAAGTGAGATGTGAAGAAAATAGAAACGGTAAAGATTAAATGACTTTTATCGCTTCCTACTCTTTAGAGGAGAGAAAAATAAGTAGAGAATTTTAACTTAAAATTTTGTTAAGGATTTTGATAAGTACTTAATTTATTAAGTACTTAAAATAATTCATTAATAAATAAACTTAATAAATTAAGTACTGAATTAATTAATTTTAAGTGCTTAATGAGTTTAACAAACACCCTCTTAGTGTTAGTTCAAAATCTTAATTCAAAACATCAAATCCATAATTTGCTGTCTTGCTACTTAAGAATATTGTAGGTGGATTCATGATTGAAAAAATGATTGTTTCTTATTTTGTATTTACAAAAAAAAAAAATCATGTAACGGTAATATATACTTTTCGCTTATTTTAATCGGTTTTTCTAAATACTCAGTATTATTAGATTAAAAAAACAGTAGTCAAAAGTACATTAAAATATAAAATATCAATTAATTGAAACTGTATAATTGGTTTATTGATAATTTAATAACAAAAGTATATTGAAAATGTGAAAAATATAATTTTCATGCTTAGAAGTATATTTTAAAACAAAAACTTGCCAAGAAAAGACAAGAAAGAGAAATCGAAATTTATTATAAATTAAATATCATAACAATCTATTGATGCATGATAGAAGGGTGCATATATTTCCCCGGGAAGCTTTTCCAAGGTAGAATTTTTTTTCCCTTTGCCCCTGTTTTAGCACGCATATCACGTGGTTCCGGTCAGAGCCAGCACGCACAAATACGCCAACAACATCAATTACGCACGCTGGTGTTTGGGTTAACTAAGGCCGCTTTGGACGGGCAAGACGAAAGCATTATAGCAATCATGGCTGGGTCTTACATCTCGAAAGCACACGACAAGGTGGATTTGACCTCGTGACTGGTACACACCATATTTGCATAAATTATTACAAGTTCATAATACAATTACCATCTATGCTCTATTTTGCATTATCAAGTACATATTATCTGTCAGTTGAGATATGAACAAAAGGCAAAGCTCCTAATTCATATTCATTAAAGATATCACATGAACAAATATTTGTATACTAATTTCAAATCCATTATTAACAAATATAGGTTGTTATTGTGGAGAAATTAACATATATAGATTCAACAAAAAATAATATATTCATATTCATTAAAGAACATCCTATATCACATAACATCCATTTAACATATCTAATATCATCCATATTCGATAAAAAATACATCCAAGAGCAATATCATCCAGATTCACATAATAATCAAGATCACAATCCTCAGAAAGAATGGTACGGAGTTCCCAGAACGCATTCATGAACAATTTCGCCATCTACCTCCCGTGAGTGGAACTACGATCGATCGCATCTTCATGTCAATCCGCAAAATAAAAAAATAAAAATAAAAGTTAGTTGAAATGTAAGGCTAATTAAGATTTCACCCCCGAATTATCGTGTAATTTTTTACGTATTCCCCGAACCTTCCTATCGCTTCACGAAGGGAGTCCTCCCCGGATCCCTACATCTACCTAAGCTTGCATAAATGACTATTTTGCCCCAACACAAAATCCAGTGATAGGTATGATCAGGGATAATTAACTTTTCAATCCTCAGAACTAAACTGCAGCTCACTTCGATACCCACGCATTTCTTTCTCGTAAAATTAACTTTTTCGATCCTTTACCTGATCGTCGAAATAAGCCATACGGACAACTTTGTTTTTGTTTCAGAGGAACTCTCATTTCCACCAAAGCCAGACAAAGTTCTCGACTAGATTTTATCCTACCTCAAAGACAGAACCGAATCCGTATCATCGTGGGATATTTTACATAATTACAATAACTTCATTTTTCTTCTTTAACAATTTTCATATTTGTTCAACAATTTATACGAGTTCATCCAAAATAGATCGGTATAAGCGTAATTTTCAAGAATTTTAGTATTATTTTTATGCTAATGTGTTGGTCAATTTCAAGAATCTAATTAATGTGATTTTTTTATATAAATGTTTATCAATATTGTGTTTATGTTAATTTATTTAGCGAAATTATTTATGTAAATTGGCAAAATAAAAAAAATCGGCCTCCAACGCTATGTTACTTGATTCATATGTTGATCGAACGAGTGCCTCATGCCAATGGACTTATCAACTAGCCTATAGTGTTCAAAGTGCTCCATATACATATTGCTTATGATATGTGCGTTTGTTTTTGGCAAAAAGTTTTAAATACATTGGGTACATTGGCTGGGACACACGATATGTGCGTCAAGTTAAGTGAACAAGTTCTCATTTTGACCATTTTGTGTGTGGATGAATTAGAGGAAAAATGAGGTATGTGAGATGAATTTGAAATTGCATAAAAAAATTGTGTAAAGAACGTTTACATTGGGCGATTTTGAGGGAGTATGTTATTTTGATAAAATGTAATTAAACGGGCTTAATAAAATAAGAATTTTAATATGCTCTGTGCTTATTTTTTCTAGTTTAGATTGATATTTGCTGCTTGTTTCAGATTATACCTGCAAGCAGCCGCATATATTTGAATACAAAGAGAAGTCTCGGAATAGCTTACACTAAGATTCCGGACGTAAAGATTCGCCTGCAACTAGTATAAATTTTTTGTGTTCTTAAGCTGTTTATAATTTTATCAAATAATTATAATAATTCATAATTAATAATGGCTAATAATTAATGCTAGTGAATAATTATTATTAAATAATTTACTAAATAATTAATGTACTCATTACCAATAATTAACATAATTAATAATTATTCAACGTAGTTAATAATTGTTTTATTATTTATTTATTTAATAATTATTTTTTATTATTACTTATTTAATACTAATAATTATTTATTATTAATCATTATTAATTAATAAGAAAAAATTGACCCCACAATTATATATAAATAATGAATTCACCGTTATCGCTACCAAGATGCTGTTGCAAGGTTATCGAGCGCAGACGGAGCGTGTCTGCTTTTACATTTTCGAATCTACTAATGCTTTTGCCCAAATACGACTTCACATTGAAATGCTACATTAAATAAGAGTATTGAAAGCATTCATTGTAAGGCTCGTTAAGGGTAAAACAGAAAATTTTGGAAATAACTCATGGGAACAGTGCTCCAAGATAGCTATTCATCGGAAGAAGCATAAAATCTTTTTACCCCACTATCTTAACCCAACTTCGCTTAAAAAAACTAGACAATTTGTCATCATGGCTATTATTTTGGGGGTTTCTATGAATACTCTTTCACTAGGAACAACCCTTAAATCCGCTTTATGGCGAATATATCCTCTACTTATTTTACATATCAAGCCGCCCCACTTTGATACGGTACCCTTTCCAATGAAGCGGCCTTCCTAGCTATTTTGGGTGTTGCTATGAATACTCTTTTACTAGGAAAAGCTACTTTTTGCAACTCCAATAGCTACCTTTCTCTATGTCATTTTTGAAGAAAGTTTTTAAAAAAAATTCATTTTTTCTGATAAATGTTTGGGGCGCGTTAAATAGCTTCGTTTGACGACAACGGGCTCAAGGTCGCAACTGCTTGGGGAGTTTAAAGTGCATAAAATAAAATTGCCGTATTTCATTATAACAGCCACCAACATTAATGACATTTCAACATAAAAAACTTTCATTTTTCAATATTATCATCTTTTTTCCATTTCTTTTCTATAAATATATTTACTTAAATTTTAACCTACTGAAATGGATCCTAATCAAAATTTTAATTTTCCACATAATTTTATGTTTCCTAATCAACCTCAAAATCCTAATATTCAACGCCCACAAAATTTTCTAATATCGAACGCCAAATAACGCCTCAAATGCCAGACATATGACGCCACAAAATTTCTGTGATGCCATACCCATATAATTATCCATATACGCAATGCACAATCCCGCAACTAATTTTCAGATCGCCTACACCCCGCTTTATCATACACAAACTGGGTGGCCCGACTCAAGCATACTGCTCAGCGTAGTGCCCCGAATCCGACATCCATACTATCCGAACCCAGCGATAGTGGCAAACATATTCAATCAAGGAGGATCTGTGGGATATATTTTACAAAATTTGGCACAACCTAAAAAATTAGATTTCAATTGTCTCATGCTTTAAAGTAACGCTTTTAGGGTAGTTTTGTAATGCTTTTAATAATTTATGTATGCTTGTTTACCTTCTTTAATAAAAAATCATGTGTTTTGTTTATTATTGCATAAATAATATATAAATTTATTTAATAAATTATTAAAATAATTTTTTTAATTATTATGTATCGTTTAATTGATTATTATCATATGTGAAATACAAAAGTAGAGAGAATGAATATTTGGCTGCAGAAGATAATGCTAAATACGTAATTTAAAGCAGTAGTGCTCGAATATTATCTAAAAAACAAGCCTATCAGAGGATGTAAAATTCTTAAAGAGTATTTCACATTAATAATACGATGAAGTAATTAAAAAAAGGCTATCAAGACGGCCTTAAGAGATACAGAAGAACGATCCTCCCTAAATTTTAAAACGCTTCGAGTTTTATTCTTTAAATATAGCACTCTTGCATAAAATACAAGAATTTGACTTTGAATAATGAAAAAAATCATTCTAAATAGATTTCTTTTATTGCCCCCTTAAATTTTAGTTCAAGCTCCGCCACTGAGCTCATGGTGTTGAACTTTATTCCCTTAGCTCTGCCTCATTTGTTTCCCCTTATCCTTTCGAGACTAGCTAGTAGTGGAGATTATTTATTACACGATTCTTTTGTTTATTCATAGAATAATATACTAAATTTCGTGGATACCAATATCTTGTGTTTATGTAATATGTTTCTTATATGTTATCAAAATGAATAGTTTACGTTATTGTTATATTTAAAAACGTGCAAATTACTCCCTAAGCGTCTGTAACACAAGAGTTACTATGCAAAGCTTAAATTATTGAAATTTGCTTGATTTTATCATCGACTATAATATATACTGCATTGTTGAAGCGTGTCTGCCAAAATGTATCTTAGCTAGATATCCCTACATGCTTGAATGCTTGAATATTGGCTGAGCATAAGAAAGACTAAAAATGACAGTCTGAGTATGACACCCAGTTTTGAAAAAATTGTACCACCCTATATAATTATAGGTAATTTACACAAAATTGTTATTGCTGAATCTAATTTCTTATAAAACCATTGATTGTGGTTTAATAAAACTCAAAACCAGTAGGGGTACAAGAACAACATGTCAAACATACATTGACTCATGTAAAGCACTGATCATATTTCTTACACCAAAAGACTCAGATGTTAAGACAATTATAGCAAAATAGTCTGAATTAAAGATGGAACAAGCACTGGCAACCTTAACTAAGTACATTTCATTAAGTGTCGTGGTAGAATACAGCAAGAGAAAGAAATGATATCGCGCCTTCTTTCTTGTTAGCAGAATGCTGTCAGGAGGCGTTGAAGGTAGAATAGAGCCGTCAAGATGCAGGCACTCATGCCAGAGAGGTGACTTATGGTGATATTTCTTCTATGGAATTTAAGCTAGGCTCCCAATCCTCTTTCCAGACTCTTGGCTTTTGAATTGGTGGCACAAAAGGCCTTTTCTTCTTTTCGGCTTTGGGTGTCTCGAGTGAACACTTTGAGTAGTAAAAGTTCTTCGCGGAGCCAACAGAGTCTGTTGAGAAATCCTCATTTGAATCTGCAACTTCTTCAGATCCCGAGCTGGCCTCCTTGATTTTGGGCAGCGTCTGTTTCTTTCTCTGAAGATATTTCCTCGTCAATCTCCTTATATTGAAAGGTGAAATTAAGTAGTACTTATTCCCAGGCGATAGTTCATCCTCTGCCGATAAAACAGATCTGTGGGGGCGCTTGAAAACCTCTGGTGTGGTAATGAACATCCCAGGATACTTCCTCATGACATAAGATGCAGGAATTGCATAGCGATATAGCTCTTCTCTTCCCCCAGGATGAACTATCCGTACTGTTATATCCTTCAATTCTAGGCTCAAACTAAAAGAGATTGTTGCCGATTCTTTGCTTTTCTTCTGATGTTTCTCAATACACTGAAATATGGAACACATCTCTTCAGAATACCAGCAACCGAACTTTCTTGATATTAATTGGTAGGACTAGTCCAATTAATCCGAAAAAAGGGAAGGACTATATGAGGTTTGTGATTCCCATATATAGCCAATACTTAGGGGAATGCAAGAAGCTACAGTGAAGGTACAACGAACTCAACGTTTATTTTCTTGCTCCGATTATTCCTGCCAGCTCAAATTTCGCACTCCCACATAGCACCAGTGATAAGTTCAAGGAGAAAGTTGTCCTAGACTCCTAGGCAGATAATATTGTCTTCATTCCCACATCGTAGGGGAAAACCAATGCCGTTGATATAAACAATGAGTGACAAAGCATCCTTGATATTTCAGAAGTAATTAGTAAATCTTCTTTCCTGCCAGACTTGCAGACACATTCGATAACTAGAATCATACTCCCATAGTCCAGATGTGACCTGCCTTTCCAACTTCTTCTCTTTTCCACTAATCCAGTTGTTGTGAAGTATATAACATCCCTTCTTAATGCAAGTTGCTTTCACATCGTTTTCTGCCCAAAGATCCTGATAAGCACCATTGGGGAAGAGATCCCTGTCCAAGAAATAGACAGACAGATTTGTTTCGGGTTCAAAGCATCTGTTGTCACCTAAACGATTAAATCCACCTTCACCACATAGCACATCATAAAAACTTGGTTGCTCCGAAAGATTGGATTTAGCAGCATGTGCCACTACCTTCTCCAGACCAGCAATTGTCACACCATCTGAATGGGCATAGTAGAAACCAGAGTTCAAGCGACGAGGTAAATTTATAGGTCCTGTAGAAAAGATATATCCAGAACAACCTTTTAAAACTTAGGATCATTCCAATCACTAACTATTTACCATTCTGAAGACATTAATTTCATAATGTACTTAACAGATACATGATGGTTCCTGTGATTAATACCTGTAATTTTGAACTCATCAGATTGTGCCACCAGAACGGAAGGGCCAAAGGCACTCAACAACGGTAATGGATTCTTGAACCAATAAATGTCAACATCACTCATGAGCACATTGAATCCTAGCTTTAGTATCTGCAAGACCACTCTGGACTTTGTTTTACTCACTCTCTGGAAGCATTCTGTTCCAAAGTGGCAGTCATCAGAGCTGATATTGGCAGGAGCATGATCATATTTGAATACAGGAAGGCCCTAAAATCAAATGTTCAGCTATTTTAGTTCATACTGCATAACAATAAATAAGGAGGGAAATGCAGCAAAACATGAAAAGAGGGAGGACTCAACAAGGAATATTCATGCTACCTGAGAGACAGAAAATTCATAAATCTCCTCATCAAGGGCACACACTAAATAATTAGATATCTGAAGATGGTGCAGCCTGCATGCCCAGCTCATTAGCATCTCCTTGTAACTGTTTGCAGCAACTGCAAGCACAATAGTTCTATTCCCATCTGCTCGTAAAGAGAGTAGGTGCTCTAAAGTGAAAGGTAGAGAAACTGCAGCAGGTAATTTTAATAGGTCCTTCAGGACATAAATATCGTTTCTTTTATCTTGCTCCAAAGTATTAATACAGTCTGAAATCTTTCTCCGTGAAACGAATGTGAAAGGACCTGTGTGCCTTAAGCTCAATAGGTATCGGCGGTCTAATATATAAACAGTGTCCAAAGCTGAATTTACAAAAGCAAATGTTCCACCACAGTCTACAGATCGAAACAGGTTAGGTAATTTAGCTTCATGGAAGTACATTGTTCCATAAAGCATGGCCAGATGTGAATTCCCAATGGATTCCCAGCTATTGCTTTCAGAGGTAGAAGCTTTTGGAGCTTCAGCTGAGTGATGATATCCATAACCAAGATGACCAGGATTATCCAAGATTAAACTCGAGATCGTCCAACTGGCATCAAATACAAACCTAAAGTCAGAGGACAATGCTTCAGTAACTATCCAATGGTAATGGATTCCCTTTCCAAAAAGAAATGGAGGGAGATTTCCCTTATGCAAAGGAACATCTCCATTATTCCATGCTAAAATACTTATTATTTCACATGATCTCTCCAGCCTGCTCTGAGTTACAAATTCCTACAAATGACGAGAAATTGAAGTTTCAACTGAAAAATTCTTGTAGCAATTGCAAATGCCTATACTGGTTTTTGTAGTTCTCTACTTACTTTGGGAACTTTGATGCTCTTCTCGTCCATTTCCATAAATTGTTTTCCATCTCCATCAAAGCTAAATGAAAGATGGGAAGTATTTTTCGGGGAAGCATAAAGGAGCCAATCTTGATCAAGTTTGTGAGCATGGGCCAGAGAGGGAATGATGTCTGGCATAAGAACGATATCAGGATCAATTAGAACAATTATATCTGATGAGGATGTCTGTGATCTTGCAACCATGGAATGAAAGAATGGGGTACCAAGGAACCTAGGCACAAGTAGACATGGATGAGAATGCTAATGCAACAAGAAAATGATATGAAGGTTCAGTTGGAATAAATTCAACAGCCCAGGACTAACGCGAGAAACCAACAAGGCATTCAATCTTGTTTTTAAAACAGCCCAGGACTAACGCGAGAAACCAACAAGGCATTCAATCTTGTTTTTACGCATGATTATCTATTCGAAGCAATGCCAGAATGACGACTTCTCATACATTTGTGAATCAACTTTATGTGTACAATATATTATATCACTAGTTCAAATGTTATAATTTCGCATCACATACTAGCCTATAGAACATGTCAAAAACTTGAAAAATGAATATTGAAGTTCTCATCATATTATCCTCACAAGCATCACATGATGGAAGGAGATCTCAAATCAAGCCACCACAAGAACTACAAGCTATCAGATACATTGGCATTCAATTCAAGATTTGTTTCGAATACTCACGTGAAATCAATATTAGGCTCAACCGAGACACGAGAACCTACTGAATCCGAGAAGGAGAAAACTGAAGGTTCCTGACTGAAAAGAACAACTGTGATCTTTGCTGACAAACCAAGCCATGATCTAACAGCAAGACCTTGCCTTTCCCCAACAATGCCAACAAAAGGCCTAGGCGCAGTAAATATGTCGATCGTGGGTCCACCAGAAACAGCCAAACTACTCTGAATAATAAACTGAGGATTCCTCATTTGATCCACGAAAGAAGATGGCAACATTTGAGTGGCATAGAAAGATAAAGCAATCAAGAGAAACCCACATAGCCAAATCAACCATAGACCCAAATGCAATACCTGAAACATAGAAATTCAATTCATGTAATCCATAAACATACATAAAAATCAAATCTTGAAAACAAAATGAAAAAAAAACATACAAAGCCTCAAAAATCCATAAATATAAACAATTTGGTATTAACTAACACTGACCTTCTTGCTGGAAATAAATGAAAAAGAAACACAGTAAGTAAATTGTTTAACATTAAAGCCACAAAATTCATAAATATAAACAACTTATGAACTAACCTTCTTGTTAGAGATAAACGAAAAAGAAACACAATAATTTGTTGCCATTTTCACTAAGCTATTTAGATACTCCATTTCTTGAACACTAAATACATCCAAGCTTTAATTGAGGTGATTTTATTTAGTCAAATTTGTTGGGTATTATGCAACTTTAACATGCAAAAGTAAATGAAACAATATAGAAATAGTGGGATGTGACCAAACCACCAAGAATGTGGCGGAGAGTATGGGAAGAGGAAGCTTAGGCATGTGACCACCTCCCTCTTTTCACACATTTCCATGAAAGTCAACATGCATTGCATACATACTATGTTTTTCACCAAAATACTACATGTACTAATGTACAACTACTAGGTTGATTATGGAACTATAACTACCTTTTGAATTAAACAAGAGAAATGACGCCTAAGATTGGAGGGTCATAACTATAAATTGAAATGCCACTACTCGTTACTGAAATACACACTCAAACAGTTAGTATTTGAGGGATGGAAATGGCTATTTGTTCATACATTGTACGTGTGATAGTTATATAAATTATGTTCGAAAATAAAATAGTCGTTTGATCTTTAAGCAAATCTTATTTAGGTGTATATATATTGTTCCGATCCATTAATATTATTTTATTACACATTTTATAGTATCAAAAAGTTAATATCTTAATTCGAAAATTGAAATATCAGTTGTATAGTTATTATCTTATTTTATATTAATGCAGCTTTCCAAATCCACTAAGTTATGATATGCTCATATGCTAGCTGTATTGATAATGTATGATTTGGAGATGTTGAAAATAGCTGGACTAATGCCCCACCAAATGTGTAAGTGATCAAATAACAATGACATTGAAAAGATTGTCTTAGAACAATCCTTCATCCGATTTATTTTAATTGATATTTTCGTTTTTCCATATCAAACTTTAACCATCAGATCCTAAAGCACTAATCGATTTGTTGATTCATATGGTGTTACTCTCTTACTTTTTACTTGATTTCACTACAGTCAAACTTAATTTCTCAGGATGCAAGTTAAAGCATAACATGAAAGGAAAAAGTTGTGTTGTTTTTACTTTTCTGTCACCAACAAGAAGCAGGCGTTTGTTCATATAAAGTAGTTTCACATATGAACAAGAAGCTTGCTGTAGCCAAACACAACATACAATAAGATTTCATCAGAGTAATTCTTTATATTCTTGAATAGCCTCGGCGATCTTCATATTGATCCATAAATTCGTCGTTAAACTTCTTGAAGCTGTCCATAATTGCAGGCATGTCTTCCTCAGCAGGCAAGATTGTTGTACGCAGGTGAAACACCCTGTTTGCATAAACAAATTAGAACACCTAAACACCCTTTTGAACTACAAAGAGAGCAAACTATAAAAGTTCACTTCATCATTAGATTCTGAAATCAAATTAGAATAGAGAGATCGAAACTGTACTGAAAAAATAATTCAATTTTTCACATATTGGGATTGAATATGTGATGTGCCGCCCATTTATAACAGCATATGAAAATAAGCTAAGTACTTCGTATAAGAGTATATGAAAGTATAGACTTACCCCTCCTTTTGGCCAAACCCAGAACCAGGGACTGTTGAAATGCCTGTGGCTTCTAGGAGTTTAAGACAATAGAAAACATCAGGAACTTTCCCGGCCTTTTTCGCTGCTTCTATTGCTCTAGGAGGTAAGCGGATTTGAGGGAAGGAGTACATGGCACCTGATTGAGTATGTGTATTAGGTTAGATGGATAAACAATTATTCACAGAATAGAAAGGGTGGGGGTAGAGTGGGTGGGGTGGAAAAGGTCACGGCGTCACGCTATAAAGACTCACCTTCAGTGAAGTTGCAAACCACATTTCTGCAGCTGTTGAATCCATCAGTCATGAGTTGTGCCCTCCTCCTCAATGACTCTAGAATTCCCTTGCTACAAGTCAGGAAAACTCGTCAACTTTTTGAAGTAGTAGCAGTAGCAAACTACATTACATTTATTACGGTCCATTCTACCTGATGCAAATGTTATATGTATCGTTATAAGTTCATACAGAGACAAATTTAGATTATAGGAATTATGTCTCCAATGTTACTTTGACAGTTTTTCTATCAAGCTCTAAAAAAAAGAGCTAAAGATTGTTGTATCATATCATTAATATGCAGAAATGGCCTGGACTTAAAAATCTTTTTTTTTCTCTACTTCATTAAATCCTTGTTTATCAGCTGTCTGATAAAAGATTAGCTTGACATAAGTAGGGAAACGCTTACTAATGTCTCTTTTCACGGATAGAAAAAGGGAGTTCAAATGAGATCCTACCTCTCCCTTACGAATCTCTCATATGATATATCCCCAGGCTTCGGGGGGTTGACCATCAGCCCTAACTGCAAACAAAATCAGTAGAACTTTCACTTCATAAAAGATGTACCTTTCAAATAGCATGAGCATATACTGTCAAGACAGTGAATAACATCAACTCATGAAGATTAGCTGAAACCGACTTACAAAAATCTGGCCAGGAACATTTGGGCTAAGTGCAATAGAAGCAACCTTATAGATCTCCTCAACTGACTGCATTACAAGATAACATTAGGGTCTACAGGAATAAGTAATTCATTAAGGAGATCATAGATCCAGCAGCAATATACTCAATAGGAACCGATGCCATAATCAATGTTTGTATTCCTTCAAGATCTGTTTTTCTATTCACAATTTTTAAACTATTTATATCAAACAAAAAAAAACATTTTAAAATGAACAAACAGTTCTCAAACCTTCGGAGGAATGTTAGTCATTTCAAAGTATGCACCACGCTGCCCACATTCACCCCAATATCCTTTTGATACAGTGTGGAAAGAGACGAGCTGGAGCTCCTTGCTTATTGGTGGACCCATGTCCATCAAAACCTTATCAAATTTAGAAGAAACACTAATCAGCTAGTTTAATAAACATCTACATGATAACTAAGAATGAACATGCAGTCATATACCTTTCTTGAACTGATGAATGGACGTTCATCTTGGTAAATATTCTGCTGGTAAACTTCATCAGCAAGTAACACCAAATTTTGATTGTCACAGAATTGTAACACAGATTTCAAATTCGCTTCACTTAGGCACTGTCCTGTAGGGTTTCCAGGGTTTATAATCACCATTGCCCTTACCTAGAAACATTATATAGTCAGAATGTATTAGCTCTATATAGACTGCCAAGGAATAGCCAAGAAGTATACTACCGTAGTTTGGAGCCAAAGCTAACCAACATTTGCCAGAGTACTGAGTTGCTAGACAGTAAAGAGTAGCAGCAAGTTCAGGTGCTTTTGAGTGGATAGGTAAACTTCAGAAGGAGCCAGTACACATTTTCTTTTTTACTACAATGATTTGTAAGTATGTGCTAATAAGATTCATAGTAGACTTACAGTTATTCCGTTGGAGCGAGCCCTAGCAACTGACTGCTGAAGGTCGTTAGTGTCAAGTCCCCAGTTAGCAGTTTCTTCAAGGTAATAAGGAACGAGAGTACCACCTAATAATGATATTGTAGCTGAATACAGTGGATATTGTGGAACAGGAACTAAGATCTGGAAACGAATAGAAATTTCTGAGTGGTGATGAAACGAATAAGATCAAACAATTAACTACAGGTTGAACAGATATGGGTATGGTGTTTCAGGGTAGAGTTTTTACCCCATCACTTTCACTGCGAATGAAAGCATTCAAAATCTGTGCCACCCCTTTGCTGGCACCATCAGTTAGAAATATAAGTTCTGGATCACTGTAATCGAAAATGATAAGCAAAGAATTAGTGCTCATGAAAGAAAAAATTCAGTTAATGGCTATTACAAACTACGGTTTAAACATCTTCTGGATCACTTGGATATCCATCACGTTTCTCTATAAACTCAGCCACTTCTTTCCGTACTCCAGGAATGCCACGTGAGTCACTGTAAGCTCCTTTTGATCAATAAGAAATATATGTCATTCCCATTGACTATATTAAGGTCTATCACACTTCCAACAAATCAATGAGCTCAACATGAAATCATACTTTTAGTTAAAACTAGAGAACAATTCCGCGGAACATAACTTTATAAGAAGTGGTAATAAAATCAGTGAAGCTTAGATTTGAAAAGTATAAATTTGCTGACAATGATGTAACGCAAAGGAAGTTAGTTATCATACAAGCAACTGGAAAAATTATATACCAGCAAGATCAAGGGCACGGAATAGAAAGAGATCCAATATCATATAGTATAATGAAAACTGATGAATGCATTAGGACAAGGAACTCAGACAGAATTGGGTTGTTGCAATGGAAGCAGGTAGGAAATTATATGTTTGGAAGACAATAATTCACAAAGAATTGAAATCATGCCTTGACTAACTCAAGCATCTTCCCGCCATGAACATTAAATTTCATCGAAATAAGAAAACTAACGCCTGTGGTGCATCTAAAAATAATTTGATCTAACAATTAGTAAGAAATGTACCTAAGCCTCCCGAATTCAATGAAAGATAGTGTTTGGCTTTTGCAATAGCATCAGCAGGGAATATAAGTCCGACATTTGGGTCATCCAGCAAAAATGGGGCTTGGCAGAGAGCAATTACCTATAATAGCGTTGTTAGAATGTATCATACGAATTCATATGAATACATCAAGGAATATCATGATGACGGTGTTATATGTGCAGGAAATGAAGTGACAAGGGATAATTTTAGGTGGTAACAGACCTGACGAGGAAAAGTGAGTGGCTTTTGTCCCAGGGCATGGGGATTGCCCACATTAGTAAAGATAATCTGCAAAAGAAGAGCAAACATTGTAAGACTGAGAGACAATCAGGGCTAGAATACAGGACCTTCTAAGATGATATCAAGAGATTCTTAAATGTGTCATTGCGAACCCTGCAGGGATAAGGGGCACATTAAGCAGTATCACCATTAGGCCTTAGACACGAGATCCTCATATCTATATAACTCCTACTATTACTCTCTCGAAATGATCTGACAAAAAAATAGGATAAATATACAATTGACTAAAAAATGCTCCTACTTCCTTATTATAAACTGAGTGCAGCATGCTATCCTGATCGGTGTAAGAACCAAAGGTGGACGTCCACCACCAGGACTGATCATTTATTACAGTTCAAACACTTGGTTAAAACAGATATCTTTCAGCAACTTAAACCTTCTAGCTACTTCATCACATAGGACGGCATTTTAATTTGAATGGGCAACTTAATAAATATGAACAATATATGGTTAACTCAAGAGGATGCACCTTTTTCCCTTCTTTTTGAAGCTCTGAAGCCCTGAGATACAGCTCACCTCTGACAGCATACTGACACTTCTTGACATTTTCATTCAAATTCTCATAGTCCAATGGCTTGGAAGACATGATGAATTATATCTTTCTTTCGAAAGTTTGCAGAATCACTTAGATCCCAACTAAAATCCTGAAAACATTGACATAAAAATCTGTTCTTTTCAGTGAACAACATAAAAAATAAGCAAAATTATTAATAACAAATGTCAGATGCTAAAAAGAGTGCAATTCCACAATTTCTCCAGTATAAGCTGAATCCTTTGAGAATTATTACAGGCTAATACATAAAATTCACAGGTAACAAACACTTCATGATTGGTTCAATTCGGAAACAGCCTCTCTATTATCATATGGGTAAGGCTACATACTATCGACCCCTAACCCTTTTAAATGCATTGGACCGTGTTAATGTTAAACGCTTAGAAAATATAGGATTGAATCTCATACCATTAATTCCAAAACAATTTATAACAATGCCTCAATCAACAATAATGAACAACACATATGGGACAAGATTAAATATGAAGCAAGAAGAAATCATTAAATATGAAATTAGAATACAAACATAAAGTATGGAATAAACTATTAAAAAGGCAGATACCCAATTAACAGTTGTTGGATCCCTAAATGGATTCTGATACCATCATGATTAATGTGAAGTAAAAATATATTCTTGATAAAATTCCGTACGAAAATAGTTGGTTCGAAAAGGTACAACCTTTAAAGCTGATGGTATGCTCTGCAGAAACTGAGAATGGTCTGCTAAGTGCAGTAGAGGCCAAGTGTACTCAACTAATTGGTATATATGTACACGTGTTCAATTTCTTACTATAATAATCGAATTTTTTATATTAAAAAAAAAATGTTTGTATATTATATAGAGGGAAAGACAAACGATAAAATGGATGGGAGTAGTCCCTCTAAGACGATTTCGCAACATGAGTAATCGAATTGAGTCGATAGTAATTATGGGTGATGGAATTGATAAATTAATAAAACTTGAGTGACATCTATGTTATTCGCCCAAATAATTGTGCTAAATAATAAATAAATTTATACTCCATATTGTATATCACCTAATTGAGTCATATAATAAACAATGAATAAATATATGGGGAGCATCCTATAGTGACTATTTTGTTGATGGTATGTTGGTGGGCAGGTTATGTGGCAGTGAAGCAAGATGTAGAATTTTGAAGAAACACCACAACCACTGAATATTGAGATTGGGTTATTTGGATTTTTCCCTCAAATTTTAGCACTTATGTGGATAAATCACTCAAGTGTGCTGCTGTTTCAACCAGTGAGTTTGTGGCTTTTAGTTTCGTTTTCATTCTACACTATCATTTAATTTAAACCAAACTCAAATCTTAAGTTTAACTTCATAAAAGCGGAATACTTGAAATACATAAATTTAAATTGTGTTAGTTTTTTGTATTCTATTATAAAAAATATTAACCTTCCTTTCGAACTTCAAGCATTTCTGCTCAAACCTTCAAACTTCAAATAGTTCGAAATTAAATCGGACACTAAATTTTACTGTTCAATTAAACCTCAAGTCGAGCTGAACTTCGAGTTAGACTATTCATATCAAGTCGAAAAAATTCGACTCTTCACAAGCGTACATGGAGTATAATGTAAGGTGTGACTTATCAATTGTATAGTGGTGCACTAGTGCAAATTGAACACAGCAATGGGACTCAAAAGTAAAAGTAATGGGTCAGAGGCTTGGAAAAATCAGTTCTTCCATAGTTGATAGTTCCATACTTCCAAGTTCCATGTTTGGTTTTTATGTGAACCAGTCCTTTGTTAAATTCTTCGTGTACCCTGAATTTTAACGAACTGATCAATTTATTCTCTGAATATTCGAAACCAGTCAGTTTATTTCCAAACTATCTGAATTGATCATTTTGAGAATTTCGTTCATTTTCAATGTTAAAACTGACAAAAATTAATTTTTCATGAAGGATAAAATTGAAATTGTACAAATATTAAACTTTTTCATCATTACAATTTTCACCACCTTGGCCATAATCATAGCCACCACCTTGCCACCTCCATCATCACCCACACTACCTTCACCTTCATCATCATTAAGCCCCTACCCCACCCACCTTAACAGCCCACCCCGTACCCCCTGCACCATCACCACCATGGTTAATTACAACCATCATGGATTAAATCAAAACATTCTAATGACAAAGCTCACCGTTTTATCTTGTGAACCACTAACCAAATAACTAGTCTTTTCTTGCAAAGTTATCATTTTAACCAAATCATATACCATGCCGCTGCCGCTTCCGACCATTGTCCATTTCAGTTGTTTTAATTGTATTCAATTAAGTTTTTTGGTTAATTGTTGTTGGGTTATGTTCAATTTTGTGCTACTTTAACAACATTGGACATTGGCCGATTTGCAACAACAAGTCAGTTAAAAAATCCAAGCTTTAACACTATTGATTCAATCAATTTTATTACTTTTTAGATTCAGTTGTGTTTATGATTCTTATTCATTTTGTTAAATGGATTCTTTTTATTTTATCTGGTGTCATTTCTAATGTTAGTTCTACAACTAATTTGTTAATTTTTTTGTTGGGGGTGGTGATTTTGGAGGTGGAAGGTGGTAATTTTGATTGTTGTGTCCCAACAAAGAACAAGAAATAGATGTGAAATAGGTAAGGGTGGTGGTTGGTGCGATTATAGTTGGCAATGGAGGAAGTGTTTGGCCGGGGTTTGACACTGGAAATTATTTGGGGAAGATGAAGTGGGGAGGGGGGTTCATTTTTATTTATTATTTTCTTGTAACATTCGTATATTATTTAAAATAGAACCAAGTAGTTCTTTGGATTTAAAGATTGACCCGCAAGCTTAATATATGTTAAATTCCGATATTCTTCTTCACTAAAATTTCAAATTTGTTAATTCTAATGATAAAAATGGACGGAATCCCCAAAATGATCGATTCGGATAGTTAGAATAGCCAGCCAGGTTCATAAAGGATTCGAGGAGTAGGAAGAATTTAAGCCTTAATTAAATTCACAATATTTACTATTCATAGCCCTTTTTATTAACTATATAAATTACAAATAAACTAAGTTACAAAATTTGAATATGACGTGACCTTTTAAAACAATGACTTTATATTTTGTATGAAATATGTCGTCATCATTTCATTTTAAATATTACCTACGAAACCATCGACTCTATAACAATACTAAAATCTACAAAATGAGGTTAAACTCTATAACAATCTTTATGTTCGGGGGTAAAATATTTATTTCAGTTAAAAAATCTTAGAATCTTATTTGGGTGTGTGTATATTGGATCAAATATCTCAATAATATTAAAAAAAAAAATACATAAGTGAAAAGAAAAAAAATAGTCAACCCAAATCTTAATTTTGACTTGAATCCTAATGACCTGATCATCACTCCGAATCCCCCGGCAAGCCAATGGGCATGAAATCACTCCCTGTCCCTCCACCTCCATTCCTCCCCCCCTCTCCCAAAATATTTAAATTAAAGAGTTTAGGAAACGGTAATTACCCGAAGTCGAATTGGACAGTTGATTACATATCGGGCGGAATTCTGAAGGCCAAGATGGCATCTTGTGATTTTAAAAAAGTGTGCCTTTTTTATTGCTCCCAAATGGAGGGGCTTGCCACACGTATTGCTTCCCACTCGGATTCTATCGAGCTACGATCAATGAGTTGGAGGTAGTTTTAGATTAGAGGGAAACTGTTAGTTTTAACATATTACATCTGAATGTTTGTTAATGCAGGACATTTGAAGATGGGTTCCCCAATTTATTGATATCTAATGCTCATGGAATTCGAGGACAACACGTAGCTTTTCTTGCTTCATTTAATTCTCCTGGAGTAATATTTGAACAGTTATCTGTCATCTATGCTCTACCTAAGCTCTTTGTCTCCTCATTTACGCTTGTGCTTCCATTTTTCCCTACCGCCACATTTGAGCGCATGGAGGAAGAAGGAGATGTTGCTACAGCCTTTACACTAGCCCGAATCTTATCAAATATACCCATTTCAAGGGGTGGACCTACTAGTTTAGTCATTTTTGATATTCATGCTTTGCAGGTGAATGTTTTTTGCTTAAGTGGTCATTTCTGTTAATCATTGTTTATATTTGCATCTGATTTTTTACGATCTTTCTTTCATATACTAATGCAATATTATTACATTTTGCTATTTTGCAGGAAAGATTCTACTTTGGAGATACTATTCTACCTTGCTTTCAGAGTGGTATCCCGTTACTTCTCAATAGGCTTCAACAGCTGCCTGATTCTGATAATGTGAGATATCACTTATCTTCTGATTTTTTAGAAAGATTTATGTTACTTCACTGATCCTGCTATGGATTTTGAAGTTCCTTTTTCCCCTACGAATGTTCGCCAGTGATTTTATGTTGTTGAATTAAGACTTCTGAATATAATGGCTATTTTACTAGCAAACCGTGACCTCCTTTCTTGTTTATTTGTGTAGTTAGCCATAGCCTTCCCTGATGATGGTGCATGGAAACGTTTCCACAAGCAGCTGCAGCATTTTCCTACGGTACAACTTCATTTAGTCACTTGAATCTGTTGAGATCTCGTTTTGATCCTGGTATTGTTTTAATCAGTTAGAAGATATCGCTTGAAAACCTTCAATTGATGTTTATTTGTACAATTGTTATGTAAATATGCCATTATAGCGGCCAGACAAGCACGCATTATAGCATTGGCCAAAAAATGATGAAGCATCATACTACATTTGCTATTATATTTTGAATAGCTGCAATTGATCGTCCGGATATTGCCCTTGTCATTAGATTGGCCTATACAATGCCATTGTCTTTTATGCTCTATTGTGACCTGCATGACGTTGGCTAATAAATTTCAGATTGTTTGTGCAAAAGTTCGGGAAGGTGATCATAGAATTGTTCGCATCAAAGAGGGAGATGCCAAGGGGCGCCATGTTGTGATAGTGGATGATCTTGTGCAATCAGGGGGCACTTTAATAGAGTGTCAGGTGATTGGGTCTTCTACATACATTAACTTTTCCTCTTGTATAAAAGTTCTTTATGATTCATTTTGAATTTTACCTTGCATCTCTGTCAGAAAGTGTTGGCCAAACACGGAGCTACAAAAATAAGTGCCTATGTGACACACGGAATCTTCCCAAATAGGTCATGGGAGCGATTTGAGCATGATGGGGAAGGTACAAAATGCATTTGCTTGATTTCATTAGTAGAATATGCTCACAATCGAGGCATCTTCACATTTATCTAGTAGAACACTCTTTGTTAAATGTCTACCAGGGTTGCCGAGTGCTGGGATGAGTTACTTCTGGATCACAGATTCATGCCCCCAGACAGTCGAGGAGGTGAAAAACAGGCGCCCATTTGAAATTCTTAGCCTTTCTGCTTCCATAGCTGCTGCACTTCAGATTTAGCAACGGTGGTTAAGTTGTCGGGGTTTATTTTCTATTCATATCATCTCTCGTCAGTAGACTTGCTCAAAACCGATCATTAGCAAAGGTATGAAATCCTTATTTAGGTTCCACCGAAGATGTACAAATTGTTCTTCAATGAGGCAGGTGTAAAGATTGCAACTCAATGGTAATCGAGTTAGCACTTAGCAGAGTTCTTATCATTTTAGTCTCTTAGGTTGCAGCCTGTGAGCAAATGAGACTGATGTAACAGTTCAATACTTCAATGGTAGGTTATAATAAAATTTTCTTGAATCCAATTTTGTATCCCAACCAATTTAACACAAATACAATCCATTTATCCTAGTCAAGTGAGATTATTTGTGACTGAGGATCTCTGTTGTCAGATATGTGCTATAGTCTGCAACTATTTCTATCTGGGAGATGGCTAAAATAAGAATTTCATGAAGGAGAAAGCACGGTTAAAAATTGAACAAAAAAACAATTTCATTTGTATTCTTTCATGCTTGTATTTCGGTTGGCAAACACCAAAAAATGTATCATCTCCGCATCAAAACTACACATTTTGCTGATGAATGCGATTTCTTGCAACACGTATGAGCTCAAAATTTTATGACCAGAGGTCTGTACAGATGACAGATCTTGGTATGAAAGGAAAAAAAGAACCTGGAAAACCAAACCGAACCAAACTTTATCCCACTAGGTGAGACCGGTTGTATCAATACCACATCTCCAATTAGCCTAAGTGACGTGCTCCAGCAAACGACTCTACCTTCACCTTACTGCTACACTTTGTTTGATAATCTTATGTAAGTCAGAAGTCTATTCAAGGCCTTGCCACTGTCAATGACCTCTCGGGCTCTATCAAAAGCTTTGTGAATATCTTCTGCACCTTGGCATCCAAGCAAATGATCTACCACACCAGCATTCAACACAATGCGGTCATATGCAGGGCCCTTTTCACCGCGTAATGCTGCTAAGCCCAACTCTATATTCCTCGCTACCTACAACGTTAGAAATGTGCAAACTTGGAGATCCTAAAGAATATCGATGTAGAAAAACTTCAGAATGAAGCAGGAGACCCTTTTTTCCTCTCTTTATTTTCATCAGAGAATTGAACCAAGATATCAAGGATTCATTAAAATTAGAAGTCCATTACCAAGGACTCATGCACTATGGAACGCTGTACATTAACATGCTTATAATTCAAGATACATGGTAAGACAGACATGAGAAAACGCGAGTAATAATTATTAGGAAGAACCAGAAACTTACTGATCTGTCAGTTCTAGGAGTATGAGAAGGCTCAAAACCATAATCTTTTGCGTTGACTTCCAGATTGAAACTCTCGCGTGATAATCCTATATAGCAACCAGAACTTCAAAATGAGATCACCAGCAACTTCGCCAAAGGTACATAGGTGCAGTGTGTGAGGATTCAAAATCATTGAGTTAAAGAATACATAAAATTATTGTCTAAACTAACAAACCATCAACTGTATCAGCTTGTGCCACATCCAGTGAACGAAACCCTGAACAGTAATTCACAGGAATTCCTTTTGATGTATTTTCTGATCGTAACCTCGTCGTCATTGAGAGAGCTCCTTCCTCACCCTGTACATGCCAATGCCATCCAATTAGATTACTGATTATGCTGACATAAATGATACTTGGTAGCTTATGACCCTAATCTGGACATACAGTTATAATTTTTTGAGTGGCATGTCGAGTACCTTAATAACTAAGCCAGAATGGACACCCCTTCTTCTCATAAGCATTAACAATGGTTCTTCAAAACCATCATGGTAGAAACCAGAGACAATTGCTTCCTTTCCTCTGGCCTGATAAGAAACATCTCAATTTATAAGAGGTTACAACTAGTAGGTCATATTAGCATACAAGCAAGAAAGGAAGAAAAATGAAGTGCACCACTTCATAACTTAATCAGTAGTTAATGTATTCTTTGCTAAGTTGTGCAACGGCCAAGCAGGCTATTGCTTTTTACGACTTATCTTTTTTTCATTAAACAGATAATGTTTTATTAACAAGTGTGAAGCTGGTGCCTGTTCACTGTAGAAAATCTAACATTTCTCACCAATATGACTTTGATAATCAAAACTATAATTCTCTAAGTGATCAAGATGGGTAGCTCACCCTCACAATTTGCTGAACCTTTTCAGTTGTTGCCAGCGGTGGACGCTTCTTTATATGTTCCCTCAACCCAATCACAGAATATCTGAAGACATATGGACATAGATATTCTTATATACAAATCTAATGATGATGGAAAACATTTAAGCAACTGTTACAGAAAGTGCTCTATACAATGAAAGTGGGAGAACCATCCAGTGTAAAAGAAAGATTAAACAGGACATCGGAGAGTTTTACTGTCTTATATCAGAAATAATTAATTGAATTTACGTACAGAGATGGGTGTGCCTCCCGTTGACTTACGTAGGCGAAACCAACCTCTTCTTCCTGAAGTTAGATGAGATAGATTTCAGAAGAGTCAAAACCACAAGAGGACAGAGCAATGAATTAGGAAAGAGACGAAGACCTCGATAAGAGTTTTAGCTTGAAATGGTGATAAATGTGTATTTGCTCCCATGAATTTCAACATTTGTTCCTCAGTGATGCCTCCCTGCAAATTTGTATCAAGTATGTTATGTTTCTTATAGTACAAACCAATATCGACAAAAAAACTAAGACACCCTAACAACATAGTAGTCCATATAACTCGTCCCATTACCTCTATTGCAAAATGAAGAAGATACTGACTACTGATACATATACTTCGTTTTAATTAGAAACAGTTTCCAGTCTATACATAATACTGTCAGAGAAGGTAAATAGTTATAATCAATCATGTAAACTCGTTAATCAATACGTTTATTTTTTAATGAGCTAGTTTGACTTTTCGCACATAATAGTAATTTTACTATACTAGCCTTTGATGATAGTAATTTTAGTGGGAGACATAAAAGGGCCACATTATAAATCATGTTGAAACGGCGGGTAAAATTGTAACGCTGGGAAAAGGAAAGAAGCTAATTACTTTTGAACAATTCAAAATAGAAAGTCGCTCATTTGATAAAAAAGGAAGGAGTAAGACTTTGCAATGTAAAATCTGTAGACCTTTGGGGGCATCCAGTCCACACCATGTAGCAAGCAAGATTCACCATAGCAGGACCTCACAGCAGCAACAAAGAGTGTACTTTTGAAGAAGCGCGTGTTTCCATCATAAGGTTCACCATAATGGGTTAATGATTTAACATCAGCAACGGAGTCTGGGAGTATAACATTCACTTAACTAAAAAATAAAAACACTGACAAAGTAGATGTATAATATTTGGTCAAAATAAATAAATCAAAAGTATAGTATTTTCAAAGTCATTTTATTATTTACCATTTATACTTATTCCCAAACTCAAAGTCACTAAGTGTAAATAAATAATGTTTATTAAGTATTCTTACCACTGAAAACTAAATTGAAAATAATGTTTTGAAAGTTTACATCTTTTTCACTCTTGAGTGAAAAATTACTTTCAATGTGGAAATTAAATTATTGCGGTGCCAACAACTTATTTTAGAAACGGACGTAGTGGTTTAGCTGATCTTAGAATAGTATCTAAGACCTTAAAAGCTTGTTCTTGATTAAGAGGCTTGGTTTGAGTGGGTCCAGTACAGACCCTGCCTTGGCAATGCAAGAACCAGTTTTGATTAGGGCTTCGGTCCTGATAACAACCTGTTCTCAAGATTCGAGTTACCATGTTGAGCAACCCAGCTCCTCAAAGCTCAGATTTGATTGGAGTTTTTCGAAGTATCACTGCTTTTTAATCTAAGCTTTGAGTAATTATTCAGTTTATTGTAATATTTAGGACATGCATATTTGATATATATGCTTTTTGTGGAATTGTTTGAGTGGGGGCTACATTTCTGAAGTCTTTAAGCAAATGTATATGTCTGTGTCGACAGAGATTTCATGGCCATTTTGGGAGGAGAGGATCATCAGATCTTGCTAAATACTGTCATTAAGTTTACTAAATTTTAATTAATGTTAAAAACAATAAAGTTTAGGGTTCTATTCACTAAATGAAAAACAGCAAAGTAATTGAAAGACATATAATCAATTTCTTTATTTCTTTATTGTATTATATTTAGTAAATACGTACACACATCAATGAAATAAATAATTTACATCAAATCGTATTAATATAGAAAGATGACGTATTTCTAGGAAGGTACCTATGAGCATCCCAAAATTTTATAAATCATTTAGTTGGTACACCCATTTTGTCATGATTATATGAGGTTCATTTACTCTGGCCATAAACAAACAATTATGTACCATCAAAGCTTGACTGTATTTTCTACACTCTAGTTATAGACTACAGAAGTTATCTTGTTATCATATATCAAATCATATACACTATTTCGCCCTCACTCTGAATTTTTTATTATTTAGATTAAACCCTCGTCTGTGGGACCTTCGTGTTACACTGCCAATAAAATAAAATTAATCACAACATATATCGCTTTTAACAAAAAAACCCCACCGCCAAAAATAAAAACCTAAATCGTATTCAAGAGTGGCATGCGGCTCACTCGCCACAAACATAAGCCAAAAGCACAGTAAATAAAACCATAATCCAAAAAACAACAACAAAAAAAAAACGAATACAAACACAAAATAGATAACACCCACAGGCGGGTGACCTTCAAGTCTTCCACCTGCAAAAAAGAAAAACAACCAGACTATCGCCCACGGATGTGCGGATACTGCAATCTCAAGGCGACCAAGGCTTGAATCCGGTCCGGTGTGTCGTCATGTCTCCAAAGGTAGGTAGTGCGGTCCTTGAGAGCGAGTTTAGCAATAGCATCCGTCACCATATTTTGCTCCCTCCAGATATGCTTCAGATCCGATCTTGAAACCTGCAGAAGATGCTTAATAGCAGAAAGAATATTGTTCCAACGCCACTGGGTCCGCTGATCCTGGACCATCTTGACAAGCAACAAAAAGAACTGGCTCCGCCAACTGAAAAAACCACGAAAGAGTACAATTCACCACTCTGGTAACCTCGAAATAGCTCATTTTAAGCCTCAAAAGTCAAGCCACCTTATGAAACCCCTGAAGCATAAACCACCGGTCATTATCATCTCGGATGGCTTCTCCAATACCAGCCTCTACCATTTCTAAAAAGATTTTGCCTCAATCCCCCACGAGATTTATCAAGGCTATCAATTAATGCTATAATCACATGTGGTGTATTTTTATATAAATCAATTTTATCCTTATTTAAATAGTTTAAGCACCTTAAGCATTGGATCAAGACATCACATTATGTTGATGTATTATTAATAGCTACCTGTGCAATAAAAGATAAATGCCAATTCAATCAAAGTGACATTTTTAATAAAAAAAATTTTTTGGGCTGCTAGTATAATATATTCGCTTTATGAAAAGTTTAACACTCAATCCTAAAACAAATAAACGATCATCAAAATTTATTAATATGTGATGGTTGCTCAATTTTATTTTATTGCAATACGAATTTACTGTATACATACCTCCAACAAGTTTCATAAATATGAATTGGTAGTAGTGTTCATCGGTATGTCACCGTAAGACATTAAATATGGATAAATTGGGGAATGGATTTTGAGTAGTAGCAGACCATCTCATAAAAAACGGATGCCCTATGCCTAGATACTAAATGAGGCTACTCTATTAAATAATTTTTATTGTATGTAAAATAAATAACCATATAAATTTAAAAACCAGTTTCATTCAATAGACTATTTCAAACATTAATTGAAAGTTTTGTTGTAAAAGATAAAACATTCATTCTTACGCTTTTCATATCATGAGTCATATTTTTTTGGGCTCTAAGAACATAACTAAATAAGAATGACGACAAACGATAGGATATATCATTGATAGAAACAACTTGAAATTTTTTCTTCAAATAACATTTTAATTAATTCTTCCTCCTAACAAGCAAACAAATGGATGCACTATTGTTAGTATTCATAAAATTTAATATATCAAAATTATGCATAATTCAATCTAAAATTAATAAAATACCATAAAGCAAAATTCAAATTGAAGCAAGAAAAAAGTTTTTTTACTTTACATCAAATATCCTAAATGATGAAAGATGAAAATACCAATTTTAGATTTAATTTTTAAACAATTATATTGGCGTTTGGATTGGGTATATAAGAATATGATTAAATTTGCTTGCTGTAATGTTGTTTCAATTCGCTGACCTTTTGACTTCTTTTTAATTTTTTCGTTTTGATTTTTTAGTATATTTACATGTGGGCTTTGGGCCCCCAAAGATGAGGCCATGCCTACCAAGTAGTAGTTATTATAATGGCATATAAATCTTAAATGAAGTAAGAAGTAGTTATTTTTTGTTATAAGCGCATTCATACTATATATAAATGCAGAAGTGATTAACGGTTATGCCAAACCAAATTAATGTATTTTATTTTATCCTTTTGATAAATTTTTTATTTCAATTTTCATAATAATTTTCAATTTAAATAAAGCATAAATTCTCCATAAATCACATTATAATATTATCTACTACGTAATAATTCAAGTAATTATCACTAATAGAAAAATAAAAAGCTTATTTCACAGCCCTCTATCTTTATTTCCTCCATGGTAACTTCTCTTTTTCATCTTATTTCTTTTAAGTTTTTTTTTAAAAAAATTGGTTTTTTCATTATAATTTATTATAAAAATAATAAAATAATTTGCACAAGCGTAGCATCGCGCACATATAACTAGTTTTAAATAGTTCATAAAATATGACATAAATGATGTGATAATTTTAACATTAGGCATTATATATAGTATAGATTATTATCTATATTTTGATTACATTGGTTAATTGAATATCAAATTTCAATATTTGTAGTAGTGAATCTACTCTCGATGCTCGACATATTGCGCATCTCTAATCTGTTGAACAATGATTGGTACCTCCCAGTCTCAGGTTATTCTCACCAAACCACCACATTTGGATTGGCTAGATTAAACACATTTGTTGGGAATTGGGTTCACCTAAATGTGGTCAATACCATGCAAGTTGCAATTCAAGTAGTTGCGCCCACCCTTAAACGTCTCACTCCTGACAACCATTTGAGAATTTGTTAAATCATTGTAACTTAGGACACCAGGAGTAAAAGCCCGGCGTCCACAAGAGCCTAATATTTTGATATGGAACTCACACACACTGTCACGGCCTCTCAAACCTAGATTTCGTGACTTCAATCTACCCCGAGTGGGCAGGAAAAGGGCAAGGAAGGTAGGATAATCTATGAAAGCCGATTCATTGCAACAAAAGCTCTACGCCAGAGCTAATCTATCTCACATAAGAGTAAGAATTATGATACCTAGTAAAGATTTTAGTGCTGTACCAAATAATACAGGAAGGAAAGCACATCAGTAGATGATTGATATGGATTTAAGTAAATTTAAACCAATTCATTAAATTAAAAAGAATCTCTGAATTGCATTCAAAATCTAAATACAAAAGCCTGTTAGAGCCTCAACTAGTACAAAAGACTAATAGAACAAAAATTAACTCCGGAAGGAAAACTCTCTTTGTAGGTTCTTCGAGCCAGAAAGCTAATCTAATCGAAGAGGCTGAAGCCCAAATCCTGCATAAAAAAAGCAATGATCAAATTATCCGCACTTAAGAAAAAGAAGACCATATGCAGCAAGATGTTCTCTATAAACTCGTTGGAAGAGAGATGCGTATATTAGTTGTTAAAAAATTATCAGGTGTATAAATAAACTTTGCATGTCAGCAATCCAGCAAAATTGAAAACAAATTTACAGCTTCAAATTTCTTGTTTTAGTGTGATTATTGTGAGTGTTTAAGTCATGGCTATTCTAAATTAATGGATTGGAATTCGAAAAGAGTCGATCAATGCAACCAACAAAACAAATTTAGATATAGTGAAATAAATACGATTCAACATCAATCATGTATATCAACCAATAACATCAGTGGAGTAGATTGATAGTAGGCTTACATCATCTGATTCGTCTTTCTCTTCGACCTTCTCTTCCTTGGCTTCAGCAGCAGCTGGAGCCGCAGCACCACCAGCACCGCTAGCAGGAGCAGCAAGTGCCATAGCCCCACCTCCCGATGGAACTGAAGCCAACTTCTCCCTACCAGAAGCAATTAGTTCAGTGATATCCTTTCCTTGAACTTCCTTCAGAAGAATCTCAATCCTATCATCTTCAGCATCCGCCCCAACTGTAGATCATACCAACAGATCCAAAAATGAGATTGATCGCCTTGAAAACTATCAAAAAACAAATGCAATATCTATCCATTCCAGGGATATGGGGAGGATTTATAAGTTTGAGTGGACATCATAGTTCGGCCTATTGACCATTAGTTTCTTTTAATCCTGAAACTTTTAAAAACATTTACATAGTACTATTTCAATTAATTTTTTCTAAATCAATTAAAAAGTCATTTATGGTCAAAGCAACAACTCGAATACCAAAAACCTCCATTATTAGAATCATATTGGAGTACAATTTAGTTTCGATTTTTAACATATTATTCATCTAGACAACACGTCAACGGTAATTATAATCAAAAGAAGTTTCTCCAAAGACTCTAATATACTCCACCTATCATACTACATTCTTCTCAAAACTCTATTCGAAACACAATAAATTATAAAACAATCATTTTTTTGAATTTCAACAATTTAATTTTTTTCAATTACAACCAAATTAACAGTAAAAATGAACAATAAAATATCAAATTAATAACACAAATGAACATTATATATAGTGGAATAAGCCTAAATTAATTACCAGAGCATAGAATATTCTTCATGTCATCAGCACTGGGACTAGCATTACCACCCAATACAGCTAACATGTATGCTGCTACAACCTTCATCTCTGCATCAAATTAATAATCAAAAATTCAAATAATTATATATAAACATATATTTACATATATATAATTAATATAAACTAACATAAATAATAATTACATAGTTGATTGAAATTTGGATATGAGAAGTGAAGATGAAGCTCTACGTTTGTCTTGGAGAATTCGCACAAGTATTACGTACACAAATCTAGGGTTTTTATTTATTTATACTAGCTAGGGTTTTAGTCAATTTTGGGCCGCATACTGGACCATGTTGTTCCAAATCAGATGTCCATTTCAAACAAGAACACTATACACACACCAAAAACAAGATTTCTAGCGCCAAACGACTATTTCACTTTGGCGCACATGTCAATTACGCGGCTATAAACATATGTCAATTCAACACCCCGCTTAAAACACAACAACCGATCTTCACTGCTGTCAGATAAAAACAAGCTTTAATTCGCTGTCATGAATCTACATGCAATTAATTTGTTTGTTTGTATATGTCGTAATTATATTTATGCTTATTAAGCGATCGTCAATTTTTTACGCTGCTTTCTGCTTGATAACCAAAGATCGTATTAGCTTGTTTGTTTTAAATACAATCCAAATTGAAATGAAATAAATTAATTACATAAGAACGACTTAAATAATTAATTACATAACAAATATTAAATAATTTATTACAGGGTGTCTTAATTAAATATATTACATAAGAATGAATTAAATATATCTACATACCTAATGAAATAAATACCATTACATAAAATGTAGATTAAATAATTAATTACATAAAAAATAAATTATATAATTAATTACATAAAAATGCATTAAATAATTAATTACATAAGAATGAATTAATTAATGATTTAAAATGGCTAAAACGCGTCAAGCCCGGGGCGTTAACTTGATATCTCTGCCGACGCCGTGGTTCGCCCGCCTCCGGTAACGTGCGCGTTGAATAAGCTGATTCTTTCTTTATATCAATTTCTAAACCCTTGAGCCGAAACATCTCGCCCATTTTTCCAATACAACGCACCTGAGGGATGTGATGATCAATGCCGATCATGTGTACTACAACAAAATTTGACAAATTAGCATACAATACGTGAAACGAAGTCGATTCTTAATTTGAGATATGATCTTTGGCCTCAAAGATAAAATAATCTCCATCAACGCTTTTCCCCAAAACCTCAAAACACTGTCAAGCGGTCCCTTTCGATCCAAGATAGCCTAAGACAAGTTGTTCCTCAAGAACGCCAAGAAATGCCTTAAATATGACATTGTATGCTGTGAAGCTACCGACATGTTCATTATCTCGGTGTCATCCATTTATCTACAAGTGAAATTGGCCCCTAGTGAGCCAGATACCTGGTAACGCGCTCAACATTGGAATGAGCCCTATAATCCTCAGAAGTTGTGGTCGAAAAGAGGTCGGGCAGAAGATCGCCTTAACCCGAGCTATTCATCATCATTCCCGTAAATCGCCAATGCCACTGCTCTAAAGCCGCAGTTACCATCTCCACGTACATTGGTAAAATTTTCAATATAATGGAGCATATACGGAGGGAATTGGTCGGCATAAATAGAACCTTGTAGTGGTAATGGTCCGCGATAGGGTGCTTTACGCAATCTCATGGGAGAGGGGACATTCAGGTTATTGATGATTTGTGTATTCGTGTCCTGTGACGACGACTACCCGCCGGGGCTTTTTGAAATACCTACTCCGCTACCCTTCTCAAGGACGAACTCCACTTTGGCAACACGCCCTACACCTTCTTTTCCTAGGAGATTGTTTTATAACCAATAAATTTCATCACTTTCTCAAAAGCTGACGCCATTCCCTTAACCTTGGCTTTATTTTGATTTACCCGGTTTGGCTCTCACTTCGGGGCTTAAATTGCCGATGTTTGGGTTTAGAACAAGCACCGGCAGATTCTCCTGGTAGAATGCTTAGGCTTCCTCACAAGAACGGTCGCGCGAGGACTCTTACCGTTATCGGCATCGGGTCTATTTTTTCCGCCACCCTCGTCATAACCCCGTGGAAACTCTATGTCCAACTTTGCCAATACTGTATGTCACCAGCAGGAACGCTTAATCCTCACTTCGACGCATCAACAGAGGTACATGGGCACAAGGTAGACCATGTGTTCGTCGAATGTAACAACCACAACTTTGGGAATCCCTCTCATACATTTCTTCCAATTCCCCGTTGATTAGATGAAAAGCTTTCATTGATATTTTTCTGACGAGGTTCCTGAAAAGGTTAGTGTGCAATATTGTTGTCCGGATCCTAGTTCCACTATACCTCGACACTTTTTTTATGTCAGTAATTTGACCCTTCATGACTTTATGAAGTGTATGAAATATGGTGTCGAATCTGGATAAGTTTCGGCTCTTTCAAGTCTGCTTTGACCCTAGCGATGCCTCCTCCCTTCGACTCGAAATTTGTATAATTTTAAAGGACATGTCATTGAACTGCTATTTGTTAATTATTTTTTATATATTGAATAACATACCTGTTGGCTGTATAATGGCCGGCGGAAGTAACAATGACGTGATTAAATCGAGGATATTCTGCCTGTGGCGAGGATCCATGTCAAGCTTCGCACACCGATCAATCCAAGCCAACCGCGGTGACTAAATGTCATTACATGTTCCATCTGCCTCCCATTCTCCTCTCTTTATTACCGATATGGCCTGGGCCCAATACTGAATCCCTCTCGCAAAGATTCCGGTAGGCGTCTCCGGGTTGGAGACAAGTTGTTTACTTAGAACACACATTGTTCAATGTGGCGTGCATACGGTAAGCTTGCATCCAGTGAACACTTTTCAGCATTTATCAAAGCTTATCCCGATTCCGCAGGATAAGTACGTATGGCCCGTCTCCTGACAAATAATGCTGGTTGCCAAAACCTATGTGTAATTTTCTCCTCCCCTTTCATGTTCGAGGAAAGCTGCAACATACTCAAGTGGGAATGTTTTATCTGCATTGCCGCCCGACAACCTCGAGTAGTGCCATGCCATACATGTTTGTGTTGTGCAATCGAGCATTATCACTATATATACCGGAAAGTACGGTACGGGAGGTCAAGGATCGAATACTACATCTCCAGAGTTGACAAACCCGACACAATTAAAGCTCTAAGAAGTATTTATAAGCCGTTGCAAAAGAAACAAAAATTTTGCAACGGCGCCCTGCGGTCCTCTTCTTTCTCTTTACGTATCTTCGCCATCGTGATTGTAAACTCGAGATGTCTCTAACATTTCGGGTCGGCCCTTTAATGATTTAAGCATGTCGCTGAGGCAGTACCTGGCTTGTTCTTGTTCCCGACAGCCACGCACTCGTTATTCTTGATCTGCCCAACCTAGACCCTCAAAGATAATGAGGGAAATGGATGGTTATGTCTCCCATACTTCACTTGGGAATCTACCCACCGACTTCCACCATTAAGTACTCCTTTCCTCGATTAATCGAACACCGCTTTCTGTGTTGACGCCTCCTGGTGAATTTTTTCTTATTAGTTCAGACTCTAGTCCTTGACTACAAGCAAAACCGTAAGAACCGATGCTCCCTTTGTTCTCAGTCTGCTTTCTTAGAACTCTGACCGCCAACGAATATTTCTACGCCGCCACCGCCTCGAACATGTTCCAAAAGTTCTTCTCTGCTCCCGAACCCGCCTTCTGGATTACTAAATTCCTCACTTATGTCGGGAAATTGATCTTCCTGATTTTCATAACTAAAATCATCAACCGATATGTAAGATGATGGAACGATTTGACCGTAATCGGTCAACCGAGTTTCATCTACAGTAAAATCGAAACTATCGTAGACTGGAATAAATCGGTTACAGCTTGTTATCCATTACGTAGTTATGACGTGAGTACGGTAAGTAAAATTATTTTGATAGTATGATAATATGATTAAGTAATAGGTAAATTATTTTGGATATTATTTGAGTTTCACTGCTATTTTGCAGTTACTCTCACCAACGAAAAGTAGTAATTTATGTTGTGTGTACGCAATTTTAGCTTAAAATTGCTAGTATCGAGTTTCACTCACCGCTAGTCTTCAGGAAAATTAAGTTTCTACCGCTAGTCTTGTGATAATCGCCGCCATCGCTAGTCTTCAGGATAATTGCCGCTATCGCTAGTCTTGTGAAAAGCTTCAACCGCTAGTATCAGGGATTCTAATACATTCGAATTTTAAATCAGGTATAAATATCAATCCCAATCGAAGCTTTTTTTACTAAGATATTGCAAATCAATAATTATTTAATATGAAATTATCGAGAATATGAAATTGTAATAAATTGTGCATCAAAGAATATGAAATTATTAAGATTATGAAATTATAATAAATTTTGTATTAATATCGCTCGACTTTGGTAAATCGATGCAATAAAGTACCAAATTATTGTGTGGTTCAACTAACAAGTAAATAAAATGTTCATGATTAAATAAGCATGGAAAGAATTCGTTGTTTCTCAACAACCATAATGAATTCTGCTGTTTCAATAACCATCGAACAATCTTTGGGCGAAGTTGCACAACAACCATGTAAAGAATCTCGGTTGTTGCACAACAACCACGGAAGAATCAAGCCGTTGCACAACAACCGAACCGCCGGATTCGGCTAACACAAAGACACTAACCGATGTCCGATGTGACAACACATACACGTGTTTTTTTATATAGCTTGACCATGCACGGTTTTATTGCATAAACAACAATTGCACTTGGCTTTATTATTGTAAATGAATTTTCACAATTCAAAGCATATACAAACGACCGCGTAAATGGTTAAATATTTACCAACTAATCATCATTTGGGTACACATCATTTCAATATAAGAATTCGGTTGTTTCTCAACAACCATGGAGGAATTCGCCGTTTCTCAACAACCATAAAGAATTCGTTGTCGCACAACAACTACGCGAAAGAATTTTATTTATGAATTATATATTAGCAAATTATCGACATTGTGAAATTATGAAGTACATATTATGATTGAAACAGGACAAACAATAAAATTTATGATTAAACAATAAAATTAAGGGATTGAAAGTATGATATTGTGAAATTATGAAGTATGATATATTATGATTGAAATTATGATTAAATAAACAATAAAATTATGAAATTAAGCATGATATTATGATTGAAACAATAAAATTATGATTAAACAATAAAATACATTTAAACAATAAAATTAAGTGATTTAAAAGTATGATATTACAGTCTATGAAGTATGATATTTATGATTTGAAATTATGATTAAACAATAAAATTATGGAATTGCTTAAGTATGATATTATGATTAAACACAATAGACAAAACAATGAAATTACATTTAAACAACAAAATTAAGAATGAAGCATGATATTGTGAAATTATGAAGTATGATATTAAGACTGTAAATTATGATTAAACAATAAAGTATGATATTAAGTATCGAAATTTAAGTATTTAAACAATAAACAATAAAATTATGAAATTATGAAGTAGATATCGTAAAATAATGACGAAGGCATAAATTTATAAAAAATTTTATGAAATTATGAAATATGCAACCATGGCAAAAATAATAGTAAATTATGGTTAAATTATGGGTAAAAATGGTAACATTATGAATTAATATGAAATATGGTAAGTTATAGTAAATTTCAGAATATGTAAACAAATGATCGAATCCTTTGAAATATGAAAATTATGGATTTATGGACAAATATAGTAAAATTATAAAAATAAGGTTAATTATGAAATGAAGGTAATTTATCTGAAATTTAGAATATGGTTAATTATGATAAAGTTTTTGAACAAAAATTTATATATGAAATATGAAATTATGGGTAAAGTTTAGACTATCAAGGCAAATATGGTGGGTGAAACATGGTGAACAGGTACTAAATTTATTAAACAGGCATTTATCTAAACAACGGAATTGGTAGAGTTAATAAAATTTGCAAATATGTAATTGTAGTCAAAGATATTAAAGATGGCCGATCGTGAGACAACGACCAATCGAATGTTCGTGAGCGGGTATTATCAACATTCCATGCAAAGAGGTCGCTGCCTGGAAGACCCAATTCAACAACCCGCTTCATCATTTGACGAGTACGAAGAATTATACCCGGTCGAAAGCAAATTCCCGTCCACCGTGACGACACGTACGAGGAAGCATAGCTACCCGCTCAAGAAATCTGCCCATCGCTTGACACGCACGAGGAAGCATACCCGCCAATAACCTGGCCAACGCCGCTGAAGACGCCAAAACATGTTTGCGAAACCATGACCGGGTATACTAATGAGCCCATGCCCGGGGCCCCCAAAAACTGTAAGTTCCGAGTAGCTTCAAAGGTCATTTAGCGAAAAGTCGCTATGGGAAGATCCGAATCAGTAACGTCACTTTTTGTTGGTTCAAACAAGGGATGTGAGCAACAAACAAGCTGGTCACGCCTCGCTAACGAACGTGGGGCGGGATCTTGTCATCATGCGATCGATCGATCATGCCCCGAAATAACATTCCGCACACCAAACTCGCCTGTGATCATTATCAGCGGTGGCATCCGTAAAACGAACTCCTTCCATATGCCTTTTGGGGAAATGCGACACTACTCGCACGATGCACGCCATTCGGGAAATCCCCATTATTGGATGTCCCGCTGGGCGGACGACGATACGACGCGGTGCCACTTCTGATGTAATGTGGTTTAGACGAGGAAACAAGTAGAGCCGCTTATCAAAGAAGATCAAAGAATTTGGCACTTCCGGGCAGCATTTAGGAAGGACCCTACACAGAACCATTGTTTGTCGATAAATCCTTGGACGAACACTCCAAGATAATACTTAGACTCTCATTGGCATCTTTACCTCACCCAGAAAGGCCAAGGAGTGAATCATGGCACCGGTCAGTATAACTCTTACTTGAGGTACTAAGTCATGTATTTATTAAACTCAATTATTCATGTTTATATTTGAAGAAAACTAATCTCATTATTGTTTTTTGTATTGCAAATGGCTGATCTATGAGTACTTCCGCTGTTCACCGAATTCGAGGTACCACTGCACGCCAGATGCCTGGCTGGCCGCCTGATGGACCGACAGCCAACACCACCGACACACTGACCCTCGCCACCGCTTGCTATAGGAAGCAATCGATCGACGACAAATTTAACATACTTCTAAAATATTATATTTAACTTTGTATAACATTGTATGGAAAAAATGCTTAAATCGCTCCCATTTATCATGTAATATCGTGGTGGACACCCTATGGGCCCATCTCCTCCATCCCCACATGTCATATTAATATTTTCCACGTTGCATACGCTTCTTGGAATGTCAAATGCCGCATATGCCGGAGAGAGAGTCGCACGACAGTCAGAGGGTACAATCGATCTCGCCCCGCCTATCGAGCTTAGAGAAGTGGGACCCAACTTGTAGGTAATGTGCTAATATTCAAGAAAGTGTACGGAGAGGACACACTGACTAGTATGCAATTTCACCATGTTCAACCCTATACGACGGGTCCCTCTGCATATAGCTACGCCAGACTTCGTGACGACTACATGAGTTGGTATTTGCCTCTCAGACCAAGCATTGGGAGCGCATAAATCCCAACTTGGCTAGACATGCCTCGCTTCACGAGATACGATGTTCTCGCCTCAAGCAGCTAGGTATGACGTTGTTAAAGTGTGTATTTTCATCACCTTTATAAGCTATATTGTTTATTATCATATACTAACATATTATTTTCTGTATTTCATTACAATGTGCCTTACGCGCAAACACTGATATGCAACGCTATACACACACATCCCGATCCGCATGCAAGCTCAAAGCGAGACATCAGACGACTGGCTGACAAGTGGCCGCCTCGTGTGCATCCGGTCCGATGTGAACTGCCAGGGGATACCCGCCAAAGACTAAAGATCAGCCAGAGCAGCTTTCATATCGCCTTTCAAAGATGGTCGGTATAGCTATCCGAGTTACAATGCCACCCAAGATCAAGACCAAAACAACCAGGATAACCGGAATGATTAGTTTCAATTGTATTTTTCAGATATGATAAAATGACGCTTTTCTACGTTACAAGACGCTTATTTATTTTTTCCTATCCGATAATTATAGTAAATGTTTACTATTTTTTACATTATGCAAATTCATAATAAGTTAACGCTACTGTTAACACGAACGAGGACATGATTCACGTGCATGACGCATACGCATTCACTATTAAGTAATGAATCCAATTACTCTCATGTTTGTAATTAATTACATAAAACGAAGTTAAATAACGAATCTAATGAATTACATAAATTAAATAACGAACGAATGAATTAAACAACAATAAATTAAATAATTAAATAATGAACGAATGAATTAAATAATGAACGAATGCATTAAACAATGAATCAAATAATTAATTACATGAAACTAATTTATTAAATTTAATTAATTAATGAACGAATTACTTCCCTCATGTTTGTACAGTAAATGAACGTTTTCACTTTGTAATAATATTATGAAATTGCTGGTTGCAAACTAGCAAATTCGAAATGTGGTTGTTGTCAAAACGTTTAATGCCCACACAATGCTTGTTTCATAACAAGCGATCTGCCATGCTTGCTTTAACAAGCGAATTTAAGCCATGCTTAGCAGAATGTTTACCCGCTTGTTATGGAACTAACAAGCTGGCATAATTCGCTTGTTTACTAACTAACATGGACAAATTCTATTTCTTAACAAACATGATTCTTGTTCGGTAGGGGTAAAATAAGAATTTCACATCGCTTCATTTTACTGCTTTGGTGTGCGATAATGCTCGTATTTCAAATCCGTATCACTTTTTGGTTCACTTTCATTCATTTTAATTTACTCGATCATGATTTATCTAGGATAATAGTATATTAATGAATAAATTAATGTATAAAACCAACATTTAGACTTCATAAATATATTTGTAGTAAATTGAAAATTGGAGTACATATTTTAAGTAATGATAATATGAAGTTGAAGGTAGTGTAAAGTGTAGTTTAAACATGATGAGGGATTCGAGGGTTTATCTTACTTTCATAATTAGGTTGTAACAAGCAAGGCAAACTCATCCCGAACCTCGAATAGGATTCGGCCGCCTCTGGGTGAGAAGAATTCGAGGTGCGGTTCTGGGCCGAGGTTCGAATCGAATCTTAAAAAAATCGAAGTTCGATTTGGTTCGAAAAGTTCCAAGGTTCGAGGTTCGGTTCGAATTTTTATGATAAAATATGAAAAAATTATAAATTTATACGGTTCGAGCAGGCCGAACTTCGAATTGAATTTTTCGAACTTTCATGTTATTTACAAGCCTAAATTCATAATGCCATTACTAACGATGGTCATGTACTCATGTGCACTATCGATTGGTTCATTTGATTTTACATGAAGAATTGAAGAGTGAAAACCGTTAGCATAGCTTAAGCTCCAATGTGAATACTTAACCATCAAATGCATTACATGAATATGCACCAAAATTTATGATGAGTAAAATCAAAACAACCATAGATGAACACATGAGCCATAACTAAAGAAGATAATGAGATAGAGAAATAAATCGAAACATTAAAATGTACTTGCATCTACATCTTCCAATAATGAAATACTTACACCCATGTCACAAGATTGGACACCATGCACATTGCTCAAATCCATTGTATTCTTCAAATTTGATTTTCTAATTTACACGAGGCCCTTATCGTATCTTATACTAGTATAGTGGATCGCTAAATGAATTTAAATGAAATATATAACCCAAGACACTCACATGCAAATGCCAAAAATAAAAAACTAAAAAAGAATAAAATACAATCCCACTACGATATTTCCGTTTAAGGACATTTAAGGTTTCTTCCAGGCCCTCCATAGTAAAAATAATTACCCCAAACCTTATTAACCCCTCCTTGAATATCATAGCAATTTGGATGATCAGCTAGAAGTTTGAGGTTTGGTAGAGGTGTTAAACTATTGTCCCAATCAACCACTTGTAAATTCCTGAAATAGGAAGCCTTTCCAAAACCTTCACTAGGAAAATGTCCACTTCCCATTTGGGTAGATGTGTGTGAACCAGTCTTGCCATTAACAATTTCTCCTCCAAATTGAATCATACTTGCATGATCCATAAGGTGTGTAAATAAAAAAGATGGCCAATATCCGACTAAAATTCCGGATCCAAACTCTAGCCACCAATTTCCATGTTTAGGATCCTGCAAAAAATTAACTATAGCTATTATGGGCTTCTCATTAATTCTTGCTTACATTGACACATAGTTAAAAGACAACAAACGTTAGATCTTGACAAAAATATATAATCATGATAATTAAGTCAGATCAATATGTTACGTTAGGCATGGGGGACATAATAAAGTTTTTGTTTTAACTTTTCATTTTTACTTGATCAATCTTAGCTTGCAAGTGAATGAAAATGACAAAAAAGTTATTTGTTCTTCATAAAATCAGAATCTTACTCCAGATTATTAAACTTTACAGTAAGCCTTTTCCAAGATTGTGCTAGCAATTTACCTTCCAGATTAATAAAGTAATGTCAAATTGTCCACCATTATAAGACGACGTTGGCGATATGGCTGCCCCGATAGCTATCTTGTTGTTAGTCTGAACGAAGCCTGAGCATAGCAAATTATAGCATCCTGTTGCTTGATACGCATCACTCTGTAGATCAAATATCATTGTTTAATTTTTTATATACTGACTGAGATATTAATATAAAGCTCTTATCACCGTGACTTACCGTCCAGTACGTGAAGAACCTAGGGTACCTATCCCCATATAGCTCCGGGCTCACCTGTTTCGACCAAAATTCTTATTTTCAATTTAGTTTACGATCGAATGTAAATTAAAGTGACAATAAGGTTAATTATGATATTGAAGTGATTGTCAAAACTCGAATGTGACAGTTATATAGTGAAAAAATGGATGATTTTGGAGATGCAGGATTGATTGGTAAACTTGCCTGCCATCCAGCTTCAATGGTGTTGAGGTCATCACCAAATGAACCTGAGATAACCCAAATTTGTGATAAGCTGAATTCATATTGATTTTCAACACTAGGTGCCCAAACATTTATGTTTGCCTTTGCTCCATAGTATTCATCTCCACTCACATATCCAACTGCATGCTATTCAACATAAGCAAAAAAACAAACTTAGATCTATTTGGCATCAATTTAAGGAGAAAAATAATGTGAATGAAAATGCATGGACATGTTAAATTTTGTCAATTTCAACTAACATAAGCAATAAATCTTGCATAGTTGCATGCAATGCAGAATTAGAATACTGGTAAAAAAAATGTCATTATTTTGGAACATGTAACATTTTAAACCAATATTTAACTTCAATAGCCAAATTTCAACTTTAGAAATAAAAATATCACATTAATTAATTGACATTTTCGATTTTTGAAACGAATTTCGATCATAAATTACTTTCATTTTTCACCTCGTGGCCATTGGTAGAAGAGTCTCTTGAAACTCTTCTTAGTTTCCTTCCAAATCTTCCAATAGTGCTTGCTCTCAAGATATCATTCTCTGTAGTTCTTCTAATTGGAACAGTTCCTTCCGGACACGATTCGCCGGACATACTCCATAGTTGAAAATCTTCAGGTAAGACAACTGAATTGTGCCCAATTGGCCTTTCAGGTTCATCCTATAATGTCATTTTATTACTAATAAATTGAAAGGAGAATAACTTGAGAAAAAAACAAAGCATGGATTATTTATCACACACCAATGGCTTTTTCCCTTTTAATTCTGGATGGTCAAAAGCTACTTGTTGAGGAGAAAAAACACAATCTATAATATCTCCATCAGGACTCTTAATTGGAAAATTAATGAATAACTAATTAAACTCACTTAAAAATGACAAAACAGAGGAAAACAGGGGAAACAAGAATGTAAAAAGTTTGAAATATGCCTTAATTGTCTTGATAGCAGGCTTATTGATCTTCATGAGATGAGCTCTAATCATTTTGAGCTTTTGTAGCTCTTCAAAAGGCAGGAATGTCTGGTTGGATTGTTTAAGGTTGTCGGAATCGAGTGACTGGACAGAACAAACAGAGGAGATAAACAACAGAAACCAAACAAAACCTCCAATGATTGATGAAATCTTGAAACTGCTAGAATCCATCCTTGAAGGGCTTTTAAGTCTTGTTTTTCCTACTAAGATTGTTTTATGGTGTTTTGGTTTTCTTGTCATCAATGTTGCAGCTGGTACAATGCATCACACCTCCTAGCAAATCCATCCAACATAATGGTATTATATCAAATTTTCACCATTATCCAAGAACAATAAACTCCAAAAATGTTGAAAATTCAACTAGCTAGAATAGAAGAAGAAATGTTATCCCTCTTCTATCAGCTTCTATTTCTTTGTTTTTTAATGTTTAGAGTATTTACAAGTCTTTAGGCAAAACAAATAAACTATAGTCAATCTAGCTTTTATGTGTTTATTGCAAGAGACCATGTGGGGTGGGAAAATAAATAGTGGGGACTGGGGAGTGATCAAGGCATGCAAATAAATTAAAGTATTAACTTTTGGAAAAAAGAAAGGAATGTTGAGTGGAAAGACAAATATGGATAGAAGAAGGTAAAAAAAGGGAATGGGTTGTTATTTAGGAGTGGCTCTTTGTGTTCTCAGCCTCCAATACAAAGACTGACAATTCTTGATTTTTGTATGTCAAGTATATAGGGGACTCAATATTGATATGGTAATGTGAGTATGCAACTGATGTCTCTGTTGTTCTTTACTTTGGCTTTGGAGACACTAGACAGATAGGAATTACACTTGAGTTTGGGGTTTCAAACTTCTTTTCTTTTTTACGGATGACTCTTCTCATTTCCATAAACGTTTTTCGCCGGCTTCTTAATATTTCATTTCAATAATTTGTTGCTATGTATATACTTGGGTAATAATTACTCCTATCTTAATGTTTTATTAAAAAAAAAATCCCATCTTACAAAAATAGTTACTTGTATTTTAGAATTCTACAAATGGAAGCTTCATCAGATGAAGTATTAATGATTAACATCAACATTGCCCTAAAAAGTCACACTGCCTAAGCTGGCAAGTGAGAACCTGATAAGATGCAATCTTACTTTACTTTAACAAGCATGTTGCTTTCGAATGGTATGAGTACATACATCAAAACTTATTTGCTTGGATCCAATGCCAATAGCAAGATGTCGCTGACTTCTTTCCACTCATCATCATTATGTCCAATGTGCATGGAATTAATTACCCAAAGGCTAAATAAAGCCATAATTTCAGAAGGTCGGAGGATTAGTTGGAAAGGATGTTTAAATATACTCACCTTTTTTGTTGTAGCATGCTTCAAGAAATCATCCCTTTTGCCTCCAGGCTATTTACATAATCATAATGATGCTCATTATGATGTTTTACAGATCTATTACACCATGCATGTTAGTACTCAGTTACTCGCTACTAAGCAGTATACAACAACAATTTTATAAGTGGTACCTGCATGCATTTCATGGTTTATTTAGTGCATCCCTTGCATGTACCAGCTTACTAGAGATTTGATATGATCACTGGCCAGTGGCCACTTGGAAGTTCTCATTTAACCATTAAAGAATTTCCATATCTGATAGCTTCATACAACATTTGTCTTTGCATATTTCTCAGAGTAGAGATTTTGTCTTATACAGTGTTAAAATATAACGGGGGGCAAAACATTACACCAATTTCAATTGAAGATCTGTCATTATTTAACTATTGTCAATCCTTCTATTGGTATCGAAGTCATCCAGCTATGGCTGATGGGTTACGGTTTTGTACTATATGAGTTTAAGGCTAGCTTATACAAGTAGAAGAGCCACCCAGGAACCGAGGCTCGGATAGAGAATAGCTCTTCATAAGGATAACATGTTAAAGAAAAGAAACATGGGGAGTGGGAAGGGTATGTTATTGTGACATTTCAACTCAGTCATGTAACCATTTCTAGACTTCTCATATAGTCATATGTAAATGAACACAACTCTTTGAAATAACTAGTTAATCATATTGGAAAACAGGTCTGCAAGAAAACAATAGGGTAACAAAATTTAGAGTACATGACTGAAAGCGGAAACTTAAAAGAGTTGAAAGCGTACATGATTTAATAAATTACTGCATAGAAAATCCAAGTCAAAGAGGGAATGAAAAACATGTTCGTTTTCTCATTTCGTTGCCAGGCAAGGTGTAGATAGGAGTAGATCCTGCTTTAAGAAACTCCTCAGCCTCTCGAACCATGTATGCATCATCTCTTGCGTTTTCTATTAGTTGAATCACCTTTATGGAAATCTCTAAAATCATTTGTAGTGTCAGAAGTGTTCTGCTTCTTCATACCTTTCTTCCCTCCAAATCCAAACCTAGAATCCTTGAAATCACGACCTTTCTTATTCTTGTCTGATCCCGTCTTCCCCTTCCCAGCAAATTGTCTAGCCTTACCGCCTGAACGATCACCAGGACGTACTCCTTGCCTCTTCTTATTTGACCTCTCAGATCCTTTCCCATCATCAAAGTCAAAATTAAGGTCAGCCCCGCTATCTCCCCCAGCAAACCCACTTTGCTGCCTTTGCTTCCGCCACTTCTTAACAGATTCAATATCATCTTTCTTCTGCTTGGCTCTCTCTTTAGTCTTTTGCGCCTGAACTTCCTTAGCTATCTTCTTGTTCTCCCTAGCCTTCCGTCTCTCCTCAGACTCTTCAATCCTCTTCTTTTCTGCTAAAAGCTGACCCTTCACCTTCTCCATGTGAGAATCAGATTTCGCCATCTCAGCATAATAATCCGAAGGCCTCAGAAATGGCAGTCCCATACCTTGAAATTTCATGAACGCTTGCCTGGCACCATCCAAAGCCTGTGTGTAGAAAGCAAGTTCCCGTGTCAAATCATCATTCACATCAACCGCTTCTTCGCTATGAATATCAATTGACAGCTTATGTATCCACTCCACGTTATCTGGCCAGCTCAAATCTTTCAGCTTATCAGCCAAACCATCCCTGTTGTACACGGCTGTTTTGGAAGGTTCAGCCAACTTCACAGCGTCCTCTCCCTCTGATTCCGATTCCGACTCCGACTCAGAAACTTCAGGATCAGAATCTCCCAATGCAGCACCATTAATTGATGCTACATCAAATTTAGGTTGTTCTTTATGTAATACTCCCATCGTTACTCTATATTAACCAAAAACCTGTAATACAGAGATTGCTGGTCAAGAACCACACATACTGAGACAATTAATATGTACATATGCTCACATTTAAGTTCATCATACGCAACTACAAGCAGAGGAACTAAGGGAAGGCATCGGGGTCGCCCCTCCTAATTTTACTATTAAAAAATAAAGTTTTACTATACATTTTTTTAAACTACATGGTTCGCCAACCCCGCCCACCAATTTTTTGTAGTTTTCCTTATTTTTCTTGTAACGGTTCATTCGCCGTCCCTACATGAAATTTCTGATTCCTACAGACGTCTCAGGTAGTTGAAGGAAGAACAATGAAATCTCACACCCTCAAATTCACCATTCAAGTCTCATTATCAGAAAGCAAAATATTAAACTACATTCATGAAGATAAAATAAAATACTAAAAGCAAAAATAAAAATCCATTCTTCAATAAATTAAAAACCCACCAAATAAAGTTAGAATCTTTTATAACACAAAAACATGTAATAAAAACACGACAAATAAAAGAACACATAAACTTCACGTCTTCAAGCAGCAAATATTTCATAGATAATAAAATACGAACAATTTACCTGAAAAATGAAAAGGGTTGAACAAAGAGGCAAAAAAGCTTCGAACTTTACCAAATTCAGCACTTTAGGGCACCTTCTGAAATCAGAATAGGTTATTTTATGCAGCTTGAAGAAGCATTTTTTTTAGGGTTAATTCAAAGTGGCCGCTTTTTTTGTTTCCTTTCTTTCTATTTCTGAAATAAAAAGCCCTCTTTCTTTGAGTTTGGAGCCAAGTATCGGGCTTTAGCCCATTGGGGGAAGGTGGACGGCCCGACCGAATCATTCATCAAGGAAAATTTCTATGTATTTCTTCTGCTCATAGCTCGACATTCCGTTATCTTAAGCCAGAGGAAGTGAGGAACATACTGGAATTATCCCGAACTTGGTGGTTAAACACGAAAAAAAGCTTGACACCAGGATGATAGAAAGCTTAGCACCTCTTATAAAAAATGAGTTGTTAAACACGTTTTGTAACAAATCTTTATACACAATTCTTGAAAAGCAATGATATCTAAGATTTTAGAATATGAAATTTTAACAATTGAAATTGTTGATGCTATAATTATTTCTATATAGTATATATATTATAAATTTTGAGACCAAGTATTAACAATTCGAGACTAACGAATCCAACATGCATCCTATGCTTTTCACTCCATAATCGGATTGAACATTGTGGATTGTTTTTTTTCTCTAAATAAATTCTTCCATTTTTCTCATTTCTACAAGTTCAGGATGTTCACTCCACTGTCTCCACACATAAACAAACCAACAATTTAACAAGTTATTGTAGAACTCAACGTCACACAGAACGAATTCAAGATAAATTACAGTAGTCTGAATATTTTCTTGATACATATGATATGCTACAAATATGAACCTAAAATCAAGAAGGCCAACTAATTTTACAGTACTATATAATACATGCTTAAGCAGGAGAACAATAACAGACTAATTCTACTATTGCTTCATGGAAGTATCAACAATATACTGAGTGATTCCAGAATATAGCATCATTTTTCGGCATATTCATGTTAATGGAGTTTTCTGGTGTCCATGCGATGAAGAACTCGCCTCCTCCTAGTTACAGGCATAGAGCAATGGGGTTCATCGGAGCAGTAAAGTGGAGAAAAATATACAATCCCATCCCATGGTAACCATCTCTTAGAGAGCAGTCATGTTCACATCTGAGGCCTTGTCTGGACAACGAAGATTTTTCCATCTTTAACCACACCTTCGATATCCTGAGGAGAGCCGCCATAGAGTTCCTCTATTGCACTTCCTGCTTGGGCAATGCTGGAGAGTATTGACTGACGGAAGTCTTTATCTTTTATCAATTGATCAGACGAGTAATCAAGTACAACTTTCTCCTCTTCGTCCATTGGCACACTACAGAGAGAAACCATAGTTAACTATAGACGGGTAATAAAGGTAATGCTTTCTAGCATTGAGAAGCCAAGGATTTACTTATACTGATGCCACGACATTATTAGTTACGCTACTCAAATATTTGTTCACCAGGAACACCAGAACTAAGTTGATGGTCTTCATAGACAATCTTTTTTCCTCCTAGCATCCTTAATTAACAAATCATGCAACTTACCAAACTTCCCTTGTAGGCAGGATAAAGCATTTAGCAGGTATCAGATTCCACTGGCACAAGTGCATTTGATAAGGTTAAACAGGTTAAGAAGATTTATGGGTTCTGATCACAAAGATCAAAAGGTTAAAATTCGTCATTTCAATAATCAATTGGAATTTTACCTATCATAAAGGCCTGCACCGGCATAACCATCTAAATCCTCGCCATTGGAATCAGATCGGAATATAATAGAGCGTCTGATAAAAAGGCCTATAGGTTTGCTGGGATAACCCAGAACCTGTAGAGAAGAAAATAAATCTTCGCATGCTTCGGAGAAAAACTAAGGTTAGAAAACCAATGCTAAAAGGTAAGCAATAGACCAATATAGGGCAATAGTCATAAGGGAAGGATCTTTCAAATCATGTCGTACCATATAAATGATAAACAATTAGCAGGAACACAGATGTAATGAATTAAGAAGCACAAATGTGCTTATTTGAAAACAATTAAATTTTCATCTACAAATGTGCTTATTTGAAAACAATTAAATTTTCATCTGCCATCCATCAATTAAGCATGTGACTAGCACATCTATTTAAATGAGGGGAAAAAACATCAGCTCCATTAGCCAAACAAGCAAACAAACAAATAGACCAATCAAATAAGGATCCAAATACAAAATATGGGAAATCACCTGTGGAGAGTTGAGATCATTTTTCTTGCAGATGAAACTCAAAGCACGGCCTGGATAAGCTCCAACCAGAGTTTCTCCAAGCCCCTTAACAACCTAATAAAAAACAAAACTCACATAAATGAATTCTGTATGCCTATGAGTTTATTCAAACACAAATTCAAATGGTAAGTGGAGCATACTGTTGCCAATGTGTCCGAGAAAGAGAACTATATCTCTAATATTATGTAATCGGATGATTAAAAGTGAGAGAACTGCAATTCATTGATATGAAAAAGGGTTTGGAACAATTACCTCAGCATATATTTCTGATGAATCTCCAGAGGACGGATTAGTAGTGTGGATAACAAATGCATAATCCGCGTTTACTACTTCTTGAACAAGGACAGCCATGCAAAGATAGTCATGATTCAATTTCACCTTCCTAGTACTAAAGAATGCTCGTTCGTTCCACTTTGAAGCCCATACCTTGCAAGAGAATAAGTATGGACGAGAATTGTGAGCTGCTGGTCAACCACGGTAAAGGATTAGCTCAACAAATTTGGTTGCCTTACCTTCTTTATTGCCATCCATGCTTGTTCCCATCGCTGCGGACCTTCATCTCCAGGCCAAGGCATCCCAGAACTTGTCATTGTTTCTTTCAGTTCTTTGACCTACAGTCATGCTTACTTTTAGTGAAAGATCAAGGTGAAATATCTCATCTTTAAGGCTACCTGAGTGGGAGTTGTTGGAAGACCTAATAACTAGGGGAATAAAACAGTGTATGCGAAGTCACTTAGTTAAGTGGATATTGAATAAGAAGCACAACAACACATTCCAAGCGAGATTGAAAATATAGAAGAACGGGAGTATATGAACCAGAACAAAACCAGCAATGCATATATCTGTTTCAGTTTTTAATAATAAGGTATACGATAGTGCACCTAAAAGTACATACCAACTGGGGTGGAGGCAAAAGTTCTAAGACTGTTTGACGAATAGTACCAAGTTCACCAAATTCTCCTTCATATAGACTTTTCTTTAAATGGTGCAACTTGGCTGCCACCGCCTGCCACATAGAAGATGCAAATTTATTAAACAATGTATAGTTTTGGGAATGAAATGAAACACTGCACAATCATATCCAAATGGAAATAAATTTTGGCATACCTTGGAAAGTTTGATAGATGACATGAATATTAAGGCCATGAACAAATTAAGAAGTCACAGGAGATCCATCCCAAGAACAATAAGACTAAGACTTCTTTTTCGTATGAACCAGGAAAACAAATGCAATTTTAGTTCATTTCGTTTGTACACGATTGAAAAATAACTACTAAAAGCTACTTATTAACCTGCTTGTTAGTATCATGAAAATATGAATCAAATGAGAAAAGGTGTTACAAAGAATTCAAAGCGGACATCGTGTTGACAAGGGAAATAGAAGACTGACGAAAACTTGTATTCCAGTGGTGGAGAGGCAAAGAGAAAACCAGAAGGACAAATTAGTGGTATCAAACGCATGACCCATTGCAATTAAATTTTGCTGTCGAAAAGAAGTTAAACAGACTTCTTCATGCCAGGTGACTGAATCTTGACTCAGTTGACTGTAGCAGTTTGTGGAGGACTAGTATCATAAACGATTTGTGAGGAATTGTGTAATCTGTCATCGGTTTCATGATTCTACAAAGTCAATCATTTTCATATACATTTTTTTCTATTATCTATTTTATAATTACTTATTATTTATTATCTTCTCCTTTTATAACTGTTTTTTCTGAATGATTTACGGTCACAATAAGAGGTACTCTGGCGGGCAGGGGACGCACTAAACAGAACATATGGATGAAACAATATCTCATGATTGTAAGAGGTTGAAGCTAAATAAAATGAAGTTGAGCAGACCTGATTTAAGTCATCGGCAAGAACCTCCTCAAAAACACCAAACGGAAGTGCTACTGAAGTAGGAATTCCAACCCAAGAAGGAACTTTTCCTTTAAGATATGCAATATTACGTGATTTAGCTCCAACCTAAAAATCAGAAATACTTTATGTTAAGACACATTTGGGTATCCAAAGCAGAGCTTCCAACCAAGGAAAAACTGAAGAAATGGAAGATCAAGTAATGGCAAAAGATGGAAGGCCAATCTTACCATTTCACTTGTGAACTCAGCTGAAGATATTGCATATTTACCACAAAATTGCTTTTTCACCAAAGTTATAGATGGAGGAGAGGCTTCGTTTGATGAACCTGAAGTTTGAAGCTCCACCTCCATCTCTTCACTACAAGAGAAAGCCAGCATAATAATACATTAAAGCAGCTTTACCAGGCTAGTCAGACTAGAAAAGACACCCAATATCAGTATGTATAAGGAAAGTGCCTTGGGGATCTAGTACGGGAAAAAGATAATCACATCCCCTTTTATTTTTAGTGCTGTGTGAAAAATAGAGCAGTACTAACAATCATACCTGTAAACTATATCAGATGATGTAGGTTTCAATCGTAAGAACTTCCCTTCACGGGCTTGAAGATCAGCTAAAGTGTTGGGATCAAAGCATGTAGCAAAGCAAACCTTGCAAAAGGAAGTATTTAAATGTCATTGATCAGACTTACTTTGAGGAACCCAGGGTAAGAACAATAACTTTAGACCAGTACCTTCCCATTTCTAGCTCGGACAGAAACGTGAGATAGTACATCTGGCATGTCTGGTGTTAGCACAGCAACAGTACCATCGGGGATCTCCTCCTCTCCTTTCACGGATTTTGCAACTAAAATAGTTGGTTTCTCATATGTTTTGTTCTGGACAGAAAGCAACTCATCCACGACAACAACATATCCAACAGCTTCAACAGGGCTGATGACCTGCCAACTGTTTTAGGGAAAAGATGTCAACTGGTTTAGGATGTTTCTGATAACCTAGTTTTTCATTAACTGTTTCTGATATCTTAACAAGATAAACTCTAGCAAGATGAATGGAAACAAAATGCGTAATGGATATTTATTGCAACCCTTCTTCTCTTGAAAAACTAAGCTCGAACACATCATAAGGTATTATCTTGAATGAAGGGTGAAACTGAACTGAGGGATGCTGTGAGCTACCTTCCCAAATTAGCAGTTTTACGTAGTATAGGATCAAGTCGATTTAGAAGTGATGACAAGGAGGCAGCTGATCCAGCTCGTATAATTTCTTCAGTGAATATGTCTACCTACAAGATGCAACTAACCATTGAAGCTTCAAGGTAGCGGTGTGTAACAATCCACTATCATTAATGGAAGGATGAAATAGTTACCGCCCATTGTTCGACCCCAAGCTGAGATCCTAGGTGCTCTGCAGTGGGTTGCAATAACTTGTGGTATGCTTCTGCTTTACTTGCAAGTGCTAGTCGTGTTCGGTCAAGTATGGATTTCGCTAATAATGCCCAATCTTTCTCTCTATTTTTGGACATGGTCAGTGCTTGATCCCATCCCTTTCAAAGAAAAATAAACATGTTGGATAATTGTTGAAAATTTTATAGGATATCTACTACAGAAAATGAAAGTTTATTATCCATGGCAAGTAACATCTTTCAGCTCCAAGTACTCAAGTAGTCATCAACAATGCTACAGATGAGAAACAAAGTTACCTTTAAGCAATAGATGAGGTCTTCATTATTGTTCCACGAAAGTGCCAAGTTCTCGAGAATTAGAGAAATAAAGTATATAACTTTCTGTAAAATGGGACATATAAATGAGTAGAAATATACTAGACAGTAACATCATGCAAACATGAAATGAATAAAATGATAGGGGAAATTTAAGGATTCCAGTATGCTAAAAATAAAAGGTGGAAATATTAGGTTTGAACATACGTCAGGTGAAGCATCATTAAGTGTCTCGTAACCCCTCTCCATAGCTGTCCTTATGGTAGAGTCAAGGGAAAGGTCCAAAAACAAAAGATCCTTCAGACGGTTGTTTGATTTGAACAGCAATGGTCTGAGTTCTTCTCGAGCCTCCAGCAATGCCTAAATTTTTAGAGCAGCAACATTTTCACAGGATAAGGAAGGAAACTAATGAATAAACCAAGAAAGAAAAAAAGAAAAACCAAGAAAGTGGCAAGACAAGAAAATCAAACCTCTAAAAGAGGTTCCACATTTCTGTCTTCAACATGCATAGATATAAATTGGAGCAGTTCCTGTTGAATGGGTTAATTTATTAACCACCAACAAATAAGTTTAAGTAATTATTCACTGAGAATTATGAGGCAATTAAGCAATCCTTACGGGAAATCCTGAAGGCAATCCTGATACGGGATTGATCTGGACCCCAACCATAAAGCCTTCTCCCTGATGAGGATTATTCTGTGATTTTAGATGCCATATGTGGAACCTAGATGAGAATACTGTTGTATTAAGTTCGTTACCTCAGATTTGTATCCCATGCAGTTTGCAATTGCTGATTCAAGATCTGCTCCTGAATGAACAGCCTGTACAAATATTATTGGTTAGGCTGAGGGAAATTATCTTTCCATGTCCTATGAAGTCATAGATTTTATATTCTTGGGCTCTTGGATATAATGGAATATATCAATATGGCTCATTAGTCATTACACTACCTACGCTTCTTAGTAGATAGAGTTTGAACCGCACTCTTGGGTCAATTCAGAAACAACCTCCTTGTTATCACAGGGGTAAGGTTACATAGAAAGAAAAAAAAAAAGATCCAATTGTCTTTTTAGAAAATTTAAGGCTTGGTTTGGTTTACCTTCAGCGTTCTCATGTAGTGTGCTAGATCGCGCAGAAGACCATCCTTTTGATCACCCCGAAAATTTGGTTCAGAGTGGATCGCCCGGTCATAACTTAGAAGGCGCTCTTTCGTTATTCCATTTTCATTGAGGGTTTTCCAGTAAACATTAATGTCGAAGTCATTCTTGATGTAGTCAATAAGTGCCTGGAAAGAAATTTTGTATGATACAAAACTGAAAAGAACAAGAAAACAGGTTGATTGAAAAATAACAATGTGTGATACCTGACATATAATTACGTCATCAGGACTGGTGTTGTTATGTAGTTTTTGATGCCATTCTTCCATTATTCCACCTTTGCAATCATTTTTTCTCTGCAACCAGTAACAAGCTTCAACATTATTTGCATAAAAGAAAGAGAAATTAAAGAAACTGCAACTATTTAAATAAAATATTCCTAGCCAATATCGTGACCAGATATCGACCTGTATGACCAAAATCTCATCCCGTATTCTCTGCCCCACATCTCCTTCACCCCCTCGACCGACAGTTGCCATAATCATGCGGAGAAGTTCATGATATTGTGGATGACTGGTGTAAACATTCTGGAGCAAATCTGTTAGCCTATCCTGAGCTTTGCTAATCTCCCTGCACCAAAGAAATATAGAGGTAAATCAGTAAGAAGGAAAGGAATCTGAGTCCATAGAAACTAAAGATTTTTACAAAGGTTTCTGCATAATAAGTTAAAGGATCATAAATTCAGTAACAAAGACAGTTCATGCAAAGCTACTCATATGAATATATAAAAGTTTTGTTCAATGAGTTATACCGTGGCTTTACGTTGTAGTTTTTATTCCATATCAACTGCCTAGTAGCCATGAATCTCATCCAAACAAGAATTCCAGCAAGACCAAGTTCACCAGCATTCAGGGCATCTTCTACCAAGTCTGCTGCAATGTTAAATCTAGAGATAGAATATATATTGTATTAGCTAATAACTAAGCCACTCAAATGTTAGAATATCAATTTGATTGAGCCAAGAAAATCAGGTGGCACTTAAATTACCCAGTGGATTGATCATTTATATGAGATCATGTTGTTACAAAATCGATTTTGAAGACAAACTTGAAACTCAATTTATGATAATGTGGGGATTAAGATAAGAGAAGTTGTATATTATCTCATTAAACATAAATGCTGGCTTAACCAATGGGAAGACTTACCTGCATGAATGACTTCTGAGCCTCACATTCCAGTTCTGCTATTCTATCCAATAATGCCTTTGCGGTTCCTCTTCCATCTCCAGTATCCTATCATAAGACAACCCACTCTTATTATTTGTTCAATTATTGAGAGATGTTCTCTTATAAATTTAACCTATTCAAATTATAAATGCAGTCGTTGATAAGAATAAGAGAGCCACCTTTCGAGCCTTCTTAGGTTCAACTGTAAGTTCAATATAGAAGTCTGAACCCTTATCTTTTATCCAGTTCCCATTGGACACTAGAACAAAAGGCATCCCCACAAAATCCACATCCTCAATTGTTATTTCTATTGATTGAACCTGAAAATCGGATTAAAAAAAGTAAGAAGATATTCTTGTTTCACAAAGTTTAAAGCAGATAGAAAAACAATTGTTATTTCTATTGATTGAACCTTTAACTTCGCATCAGGATAAGCTGCTAAAAATTCGGTTTCCACAGCCTTGTCTAGTGGGCTCGAACCAGGGGGCAATATTTGAAGGAACACGAAATCAGATATAGTTTGTTATATTACATCTCCAATAACAATATAATAAAAATGCATCATAATTACAAAACTTATAATAACACGCTTAGCGATGCTATTTATGAACAGTATTAGTCTAACTATCATACCAGCCACTCTCCAGGTCTTCTGGATAAAGCCCAATGAAGAGTAACTGCTTCTTTCATATCTGTACCCAGATAAACTTTGGTCTTTCCAGAAGACTTTGCAACAAGTACCTTAAGATAAATCAATAATGCAGAATCTTAAAAAGTATCCAAGCTACAGAAAATTTAGATATACAAAATATAAGTGATATTCACTTACCACAAGTTCCTTTTCTCCAAGAGTGTACTTTTTCTTGTTGATGATGGAATCTTCCGTTTCCTCTATTTCCTTAGCATAGAGCTCGACTGGAGACAAAACTTTTGGTTCTTTTGGTTTTGCTACCTTTGTAGGCTGAGAAGGATGCTTGTTTAGGATTTGCATTATATCCCGCTTCTTCCGCTGAATTCTTTGCTCATTGGAGAAGTTTTTCCTCTCCAATTGCTTTGCAACCTTAGATTTTACTTCCCCTTTAGTGATCTTTTTACGTATGTCATCTAATGAAGTTCCCTTTTCCAGTTCTTTCTCTAGATCTGCTCTTGCCTCTTCAAATTCTTTCTGTTTCGGTGAAAATAATTCGATGTCAATATCAACAAAAGAAGTCTTGCATATGCAGGATACAACATCATGCCAGAAAGGCTTTCTATGTTATGGTACGTGCAACACACTTACATTTTACTAGTATATAGAAAGTTCCAACTCTGGGAGCATCTCCCTTTAATTATTTATGTTATAAATCTACAAAGGGTTCCTTACAAGATCTCCACATGTCCGTTAAAAGGCCGATGGAATCTTCAACAAAAGATATTCGAAAAGGTATATTTATTAGGATAAAAGAAATACATAATAAACAGGCACCAAAGAACCTAGTTAGTCTGTCAATTGTGTTGGTACACATTTATGAAAAGAAGAATCGAGATTTACTTGTTGCTGCTGCGGGGAAAAGTTAGGTTTTCCTGCTTTCTCCCAACGTATAAAAGATTGAATCTGAACAAGATCATCAGGTATTCTGGACGCTTGAGCAGAAACAGGACGTCAAAGTTCTATATAAATTGCAACTAGCTTGCATCATTCTTTTTAGTTAACCGTGATCGTAGGTCCTGAACAGAAGTACCTCTGGCTACTTCCTGGATTAACTCAGCTCGTGCAGCTTCATATTCATTCTGTAAGGTGATTACAGATAGAAACCATTAAATACTACACAAGAAACATTTAGTTTGTAAATTGATTAGGCCAATTAAATGAGATGGAGGAAGTATAACGAAAGTATTGAAAATATAAAAATGAAGATCAAAGCTATAAATTATGCTCAAGTACTTAATCCATATTTTTAAACCCCCTCCCGCAACACACACACACATTCTTTTTCTGCTCTCTCTTTATGTCCCTAAAACAGCAACAAAACATTTAAGGAACTAGACGCTAGAAAGTACATGAATTTCATGTTGTGATTTCACTTTTTATGTCAGTGGAGCTATTAATAGGTGAACAATTTGAGATGAATTGAAGAACCATCCAAAACTAAAAATTTAAATAGGATGAAAAAACTAACCTTCTCTTGCTCAGGAGTATACGTCTGTTTTCCATTCCTCTCCCATCTTAAATATGCTTGAACTTGGACAAGATCTTCGGGAACAGAAACATTTTGAGCCTCCGAATTTCTTGATGGCACTTTAACATGGAAATTTCCACCATTGTACTTGTACCTGCATATGAGAGTGAGTGAATTATTTTGCATAGGTGTAAGGAGGGGGACCAGCAAATTTGGAAGTGAAATTCGGCTGTTCACCATTTGTTCCGGGCTTCATCGAATATAAGAAACTCTAGAGCTTGTATAGCAGGATCGTCAATCTCAATTCTCAGGAAGGCGTGGGATTCAGACTAAGAGGTAGTAAAACAACAATTACTATTAGGGTTGATCATACAGACAATGTAAAGATAATTCTTACTTTTTAGACCTTATGCAGTTTACCTTCGCAAAGGGAGTTCTGCATGCTCTATTTTTGTAAACATATGTCCCATGAGGGCAACGTTCTGGAAGTATCCACTTTCTGAAATATAAGAGGCAGTCAAAGAGTGATAAGAAGATCCCCAGAAAATTCCAAATATTGAAGATTATGAACTCACTCTTTGTTTGATTTGATGGCACCCCAATGCAGAAATAGGCTAGCACTGCTACTTGAAACTGTGAATTCTACGACGGTCACAGATCCAGAGGTTATATCAACCTGTTCAATTGCAAGTTTGCAACAGAAAAAATTTACATTTAAGAAAGCAGATGCAAGGGAATTCTTTCAGAATATCTAGTGTGCACATTTGGATGTAATACCTGCAACTCAATATCTCGATCGAGGTTGAACTTTGCTCCAAGCTGCTAAAATGAAAGAAGTGAGCACAGAATGCATAGGCAAATCAACTAAATGTAATTATGATATTCAATAGTGTATAAATAAATAGGGAATAATCAGTTCCTGACATGCATGGAGAATGCAGGAGAGAATACTTCAACTAGGGAGCTGCAACTACTAAGTTAAATATGGGAACCTCCAATAAGGCACATGCAAGAAACTAAGACCCAATGCACAATGAAAATGCTGAAGAAGATCGTGGTACCGTTGCAAACAAGTGCAAGGAATCTGGAAGATCATACGATGAGACCGAAAAAAGAAAAATGCATTTTTCATCTAAAACATAGACTTTGTCTTGTGAAAATAAGCTGTATCATTACATCAACCTGAAGTAGCACCAGTAAAAAGAACGTTCAGGAGAAGCATCAATTACTGGACATCTTATGTGCGAGACAATAGTGAATAGTAAACAAAGGTGACATGAAGAATATCAAATGCACTCAGATAAGAATATAATTTAATGTTTCCTACATTCCGAAAAGATTGTCAAGTTTCATATATTAAACTGCATTAAAACTTGGCAATCTTTTAGGGATGAGGGAATAATAGTTTACATATCTTCACTAAGAAGCAATCAAAATCAATGATCAAATCTACACACAGTCTTGCGAACATTGACCATTCGAAAAAGGGTAAAGGTAGATCATAATATATTATGCAGACTCTTTAACTGACAAAGAACATAACAAGATCAGAAAAAGGAAAAGACAACGCCTTTAGTTATTTTCTCAAAGTTTAGATTAATAAACAAATTGAAGGCTTGATCAATTGATAATTAAGCAAAACAAAGTTCTGACACTAATACAAAATCCTTCTTTTATTACCTCAGAAGGACTAGTTGTCAAAACAGCTCGTGCAAATCCAGAGAAAACACGATGCTTTCCCATTGTAAACTTCTTTCTTCTTAATATCAACCTTTCACTGCGAAATGTCGTAGATAAAGGCGATTTCTTTGTATAAGAAGTTGCTTGAGGCTGGAAAAAAGTATGGTTCCCTCCTCCAATACAAGGTGAATTGATTCTACTTTTGTGCTCAAATACAGTTGAAGGAAGTAAACTTTGATGCAGCAAGTTATTCCCTATTGATTTACTCATCCTTCACCTCTTTATATCACTGTCAAAGATCAACCAAGAAACCCAAACAATCAAATTCTTATTCATTCACATAAATATATACCAGAATTGGTGAAAACTTCATCAAATACTCCCTGTGTCAATATAATCGATTGTTTAAACTAATATATTGTCTCAAAATATTTGATTGTTTTTAACAAAGTGATACTTTTTCATTATCTTTAACTTCTTGTTCCTATAAAGTTTCATTTTTCATCTTAAACTGTAATGATTACATATAATTAATTCGGCAAAAGTAAACATTTGCGTACATCATTAATAAAGTACTTCTATATTAAACAACCACTTATATTGATACGAACTAAATAATGTATAATACTACCTCTGTTACTATTTACTCGTCTTTCTAGATCAATTTTTTTGTTTTAAATTAATTGTCTTTCTAGTATAGAAAATTACAATTCTACATTTTCAATATACTTTTTTCTTATTAAATTATCAACCAACCAATAGCTTCAATTAATTGTCATTTAACATTTTCAATTATTTTTTTAGTACTTTTTTATTTTCTTAATCTATGAACAAATGGCTAAAAAGACGGGAAGGAAGGGAGTAACTTAGATTAACAAGTGTAGTAATTAGTAGACATACATTTTGGTACACAAATATACACTAAAATACACAATTAAATAGATGAAATGCAGAAATATATTTCTGGACTAGAGAATTTACCTTAATTGAAGTGAATATTCAAGCAGATTCCCAGAAATATTAAATATACATGTAGAGAGAGAGAGAGAGTAGCAAGCATGAATTGTAGAAAGAGAAACAAGTATGAATAATTTGAAGTCAAGCGAGATTATATAGTGCGTATGTAGTAAACTTGGAAGCTAGAAGAGATTAGATATGTATGGTCAACACCTGAGCCAGTTAACACAAATAGTGTTGGGTTTGGGTATGAAATAGTGACCACTGCTCTTCGCATTTGCGGAGATTAGTAGTTAGGAAGTTCGTTAAAGAGCCGAAATTGTTATTTATTAAAAAGTGCTTATTAGAATAGGCTGCATTTGTCAGCGAAAACATCACTGCGCTAATATTAAGGGGAGCATTCGAAAAAAGCCCGTGCGGTTTCGTTCGGATAAGAAAAAATCGTTTTTTTGTTGTCGTAGAATCGAGCAAATGGCGTTTTACTGTCGGCGTATTAAAACGTTAGAATAGCTCTGATTTTGTGAGCAGAAAAACATCTTTATTTACGGTGTGTGTGTGTATAGTGTTGCCGGTCGGCCATTATCATAATAATTTTTAACGAAATGACAATTTTGCCCAATTTTGCACATTTACCCAGAGTATAGTAGTTAGGAAGTTTCATCAATCGTTTCACTAAAAAAAACACTATTTGAGGAATTATTGTGTATAGTGTTGTAGTGAATCGGTCGGTTGGGGGTTGCGATTGGGGATGGGGATGGGGTAGGGATAAGGTGTGTTAAAGAGGAATGATGTAGGTTGCTCAACGTTTATGGGCAAGTTTAGGCGGGGGAAAGGGGTAGGGGTAGGGGTGAGTGTGTTGGCTTGAGGATCAAGGGTTTTTATTTTAATTATGTAAATATCACATACATCTTTGGATTAATGTTGGGGCAAAATAGTCATTTTGTACCGGAATGTGTGTTCTATTTGTAAAAATCGGTGGGGACCCGACCACGAAATGAAAAAATAATTTAGAAGGCAGCTTTGAAATGATAAATAGTTTAGGGATCGGGGCACGAGCGATAAATAGTTTAGGGGCCAGGGCACTTGAAAGCAAGCGATAGATCGGGGGCAGCGTCGTGCGCGATAGTTTAGGGAGACAAAATGTGAATTAGCCATTATATAATAATCGAGAGTGGAATCACAAATTATTTTTTTGTTTCTGAAGGCTTCGTCAGCCCATTCTTTCTTTTTAGAGTGAGCGGGCAATCTAGGGGGTAGCATAATGCTTCTTGAGGGTAAATCGCTTGGCCCAGGCGTCTACGTGTGACGGATTAGGCAAAGAAAGTGTTAGTAAAATCGAAGCTGGAATTGCTTCAGCGTCCCATGAAACTACATCTTTATTAAGCTTTGAATCTGCTTAGGGTAGCTGGAATATAGTAGTATAGGATCGCGGGCTTTTAATCTCTTTTTTCACGTGCCACAGACTTGGACTATGGGTCCCGTGAGTCACCGCTACGTTAGATATCTTTCTCTGATATTTTTTCCATGCAGCATGCTTGAGTCCAAAGGTTATATTAAAATAGCTATTTTATCCTTAAATGAAAGCTTCTCAAATACCAACTTACATAAATAGAAGCGAAAATAGTAGTTTAAATACATTTTTGTAATGTTTGATGTCTTGTAAGATTATGTAAAAGTGATCATGGTCGCTAAAAACTATTTCCAAAATTCTATTTTTCATCAAAATCCTGTCATAATAAACTATCGATCATGTATTCTATACAATTGATCATTTTTTTATTCTGGAAAATAATGGATCGTGTAAAGTGCATGATCGAGCCTTAGAAGTTAGGCCGTGGAAATAACAATTGGAGTATATATATTATTCATGATTTAACATTGTAAAAATACACTCATTTATGGCTTTTCATATTTTTATGTTCATGGAATATGTAATGTTCTTAGTTTATAGTTGAACATTTGTTCAAAATGAGTAGTTTCCCTATACTGTATTTCTTAAATATTGTCATATGTGTTTATACTTGAAATAATCTATTAAAATAAGAAGATGCGATTATAAACATGTAAAGAGAGTGATCAGTTAAAATAATAGTTATGGTTTTATAGCCATTTCTAGCTAGCATTACTAACAAAATATCAAGAAAGTGATATTTTCCGTGAGATCGGAGGAAGAAATAATACCCCCCTTGTTGATGGAATTTTATTGATTATTTGTGTGGCTTTGCCGACGTCTTCTTTTAGTTGGATTGTTTAGGCAAGGAGCTTGTGATATATTTTCGATATATCAAGTCAATATATATTAAGTCAAGATCATACTATATGCTAAAAATTAAATTTCTTGTCCATTTCGTAAAACAATTTTGCGAATATTAAAGACTACCTCTTGTGCCATAGTTGCTGTCTTTTTCTTTACCTTACTCTTCTTAAAAAAGAAAGTCCGTATCAGTTCATAGAATCTATTTTCTTCTAATTCAAGAATACTACCCCTTTTCACTAGTACAAATCTTCTTGCAGACTTTCCTGTCAGTGACTTAGTGGAAGCCCTAAAGCTTACAAGGTGAATGAATCCAGTAACCCGGTGTATGTTCGGTTCGGACTCGAGCATCACTTTATAAACGATAATTTGTCGAGTATAACCAAATCCGTTCGACTAAATATCTGATGAAGTTTTAGAACGTAATATATATATATTAAAGAAAGAGTACATCTCATACATTTATATTTGGATAATTTTATGATTTATCATTAGTGTTGTGAATTAAACCGATAACCTGACAACCGTCCGGTACTCAGAATAGAAAACTTGGCTCGAAATGGGTTTTGAGGTATAACTGATGTTCTTCAAATTGAGTTCGAGAGAGCATCCTTGATGCTTATGCGCTCATCAGGAGAATCAGCAACACAAGTGAGGCCAATGCCAATGATACTAGTTAGGCAAACATTCATCATGTCTAAGTCGCTCAATATTCGCTGGAAAAGCCATCTGTACCCAATTCTTTAGGCCGCTAAGTCCCTCGAAGCTCTCATTTGTTGGGCTTCTCCCTGTAAAAACCTCCAGCAACATGATTCCATAACTGTAGACGTCTCCAGCGGTCGATGGTTTCTGGCCGAGGCCATACTCTACAATATTTAATTGATAGTTTAGATGACGATATATCAATATTCTAGAAAAGATCAATTTTAATCAATTTCCAAAGATTTTCCAATGAATCTGGAGGTTTACCTATCAGATGGTTCCCTTGCAGTGCCAAAATCTGCAAATCCTTCAACTGGCCTATTTCTTCTGGAATTTCACCAGAAAGTGAACCGAGGCCCAAATCTAGCAAAGCCAAGCTATACAGGTTCCCAATTGTGCTTGGAATAGTACCATGGAAGAAATTTCCACCCATGTAAAGAATCTTGAGAACTGTTGACAGATTGTTATCAGCTGCTAAACGGGCGCACATGTGAATAGGAAATTCACAAATGACGTAGTCAGGCCCTTATGTCGGTTTTAAAGGTAAGTTTAAATTTTTATTTGGGCGCTTGGCAATGTGTCGTGTGGCGTCGGGTGGTGTCGGGAAATTTGTTAATTTAAATCAAAATTAATTGTTTATCTTAGGGCCCGGCAAATATAGTATTTGATATATATAAAAAAAATCATTTTTTTAAATAACATCAGAACCCCCAAACCTACCCATCCCTTTGATCCTTGCGTCGCGGTTCGCGCCACATTTACGCCCCTTTGTGACGCCCGCGCGGCCTTAGCGCCCGCCCGATGGAAAGAGTGCGACTTTTTTTGTTTTTGTTTTTAGTTTAATTTTTTTAATTATTTATTTTTATAATTACTTGTATTTTTATTGGGAATTGATAATATATACTTTTAATAAAGTTGAATTAGGAATTGATAATATGTTTAATAATAAAGTTGAATTGGAAATTTATAATATATTTTTATTGGGAATTGATAATATAATTAATAAAGTTGAATTGGGAATTGAATGTTGGATTTATTCGGTTTAATTTGTTTTTAATTGAATTGAATTGAATTAAATGTTGGATTGGATTGAATGTTGGATTGAATTGAATTAATCTGTTGGATTGGATTGGAATGAATTTAATTTGGTTTAATTTGTTTTTAATTTGTTAATTTGTTTCAATTAGAATTGTGAATGTTGGATTTATTCGGTTAAATGTTAGATTGAATTAGAGATTAAGTGAATTGGACTATTCGGTTTAATTGCATTGAATTAGGGTGAATGTTGGAATTGAATTAGGAATTGAATTGTATTTGAATTGAATTTGATTAAGTTTGAATTTGATTTGATTTGAATTATATTTGAGGTCATCGAATTGAATTTGAATGAATTGATAAAGTATTAGTTTGAATGTTGTTTGAAGTAGATCGAAATGTTGTTTGAATTAGATTTGAGTTTGAATGTTGTTTGAATTGGTAGATTGGTTGTTCGAATTGAATTGTTTGTTTTAATTTTGATAGAATTTGAATTTTTCAAAAATCTGAGTTTTATGGCTCTTGGCGTGCGCAAAACTCGGGCGAAGAAGTGTCTGACAGAGGAAGCGAGGAGAAGAGGCGGTCGTGAAAGAGGCATAAGGATAATTAAATCCGGCCTTTGTGATAGAGCAAATCGCGCCCGCCAGTACCACAATGGACCCCGGGGCGATAAGCTGCGACCACGTCGTCATATCCGCCCAATAGCGTCGACTGCATCGAGCTTATCTATGGCTTAGCCACTCGGGCCGATAGTCGGCCAGCACTGTCGTCATGTGATGAGTGGAGAGATCTGGTGACCGAGTCGGTGGCAGCGACATATGGACGTAGTCAGGAGAGTAGCGATCGAGATGCGTGGACCGATAGGCCCGTCATCTCATTTCTGGGACCGCGAGGACTCGTTGTTAGCTACGTCTTTGAGGGCGTAAGTGCATTTTATTTATTGAGTTTGTCGTATTAATATTTATATATTTATCATTTGTGTATAATAATTAAATTTGTTTGTTTATGTTAGGCTTGTTGGGGTAGGGGTGAAAAAGATTAACGGCAGCGAAATAAGGAACGGGTCGGGTGTGGCCTTTACTACGGATGTGGATCAGAGGCGTGAAGGATGGCGTATGGAATGCTTTTTGGTAAGTATTTAAATATAAAAGTTTTGTGATTTTGAATTGTGAAATTAGACTAACTTAATTTTGTATTTATTTAGGATCGATATAGCAGAGATTAGGAGGGAGTGTTCGTATGCCGGCGGCTTTGGGAGGCTTCGAACAGAAGAGGTGGCGAGATCTTTCTTACGAAGGGGAAGCCTTGATATTGTGAGGAAGCGCTTGAGGGAGTAAGCGATCCGCCATACTCCCTTGGGACTCCGTGCCCCCGGTGGATCCAGGGACCTGTTTGTGGGAGAAGTATGTGCGCGATGCGGGTAATGGGATGGCTTGATCGTCTCCCAAAGAACCGTGAGAACAGCGTGACTCAGGTTAGGCGGGCTGATGGAGCTCATGAAGCATTCCACAGGGAGCAAGGGGCACCACGAGGAACCATGATGAGGTAAGTTTGGATTTGGTTTTATTAAATATTATTTTTCAATATTGGCCGATTATTGTTGGAAATAAATGAGAATTGATTCACTTTTATGCAAGTTGCAGCCGATTGTGTATCGATTCATTTACCGGGTTGAGGTTAAATGTGATTCTTGGAACTTAGTGTTCACTTAGTAATTGTATATTACTAGTTTGGGTTCTTACTCTGATAGTATTATACGAGCCTAGAAGGTCGCACCATCTGATGGCGTTGGATTATATTTCATGTATGAAATTAAACTACATTGCTAAATTAGAGTTGATTGTAATCAGCGAATATTCTGATGGAAATTTTACATTGATAATGTAAAATAGAAATTGGATAACCCCGAATTAATTAATTAGTCAATTGAATTAATTAAATTAGTTAGTTGAGAGCTTTGTTAGTTACTTATTAACAACTTGTTAGTGCAGATTTTACTTGGTTCCATTAAACTTACTTGAATTAAATTTCGTTAAAATTTGTCGGTTGGACTTTAGGTTTGACATATATAAAGCAAACTTATTAGGTTTTTCTTCATAAGTTTTTCATGAAATGAAAAACAAAAGCTTTACTCCCTCCGTTTTCTCACCATGGCGAAATGTTCAAAGGGAAGAATTGAAAATTCTTATGATTTTCATCGAAATCAACCCGTATTACATGGCAAATGTAGGATTATTATAACAAGCGTATTACCTTAGAAGTAGAGGCACTACATTTGAAGTGCTCAACGATGGAAATTCAAAGGAGGCTTATTGAAGAATTTGGTGATAGACTTCCATTGGCGTCAACATAAGTGCTACATTGTCCTTAATTGTAATTATGTGTTTTTAAGATTAATTTATATCATTTTGAGGATCAGGGATGTATGAATTTAGTATTTATCGCAATTGAAATTAAATGCTAGATTAACAGTTATTAACTATGTATTTTAATTCCATTTCGTGTTGAGGACTAAAGAGAAAGTCGCCGCGTTGAGCGATCGTCGATAGAACAAGAAGAAATTAAAGCGACCGATGAAATTCGTCGAGGTTGGAGACTACTTTTGTAGTTTTAAAATTTTTTATACATTAAATTTAAGCGTTTTTTAATATGTTTTTATACGTTACTTATATTTCATTTTTACATGTTTATAACTTGAAAGATAGTCTGTGGTCTTGATGCAGAGAAATGCGGCGGACTTGGATCCGTTAAAGAGAACAGGTGGGACGAGCCTTTGTAGATGCTGAACTTAACTGTCAGTCGGGTTTAGAAAGGCGGATGCTAGGAGCCGTTTATACGGCAGTGAGATGTTGATAGATTACGGTCGCATTGGAACGGCTCCGACGCTTGAGGATGTCGGCGTACGTTGGCCAGTCGAGCGAAGAAACAGGCGCTTCGAGGCTTCGGGTGAGGAAATGCGGGGAAAGATTCTTCGGCCTCGAAACCGGTGGCCCAAGCTGAGCGATGTTCCGGGGTTACATGGGAGGCTAGCTGCGATGATTGCTCATTCGTCCTCGCCGTCGGTAGTGACTCGAGTTGCGGCCAGCATAATCGGCCACGTCCGCCCTTGACCCACCGCGGACCCACATTAAAGAGGCTAAGCCCCCATGCCAGACCCCGGCGTTAGTGATTTGCGGCCCCAGGATCAGGATGTTGATAGTTTTTATGGTTTATGGTTTATGGATTGATTTATGGATATTTTTATATTGATTTTGTGATGATTTATGGATATTGATTTATGGAGATAGTTTATTGGTTTTTATATGGTTTATGGATATTTTATGTTGATAGTTTGATTTGTATTTATATTTTTCATTGAATGATTTGTGTTTATATTTTGATGTTTATCTTTGTTATGTTTATTGTTTGATTTGTTTATGTTGTTTGATTTGTGTTTATGGGTTGTATAAAGCAGTGATGTTAAAGCTTATTTGAAGTTTTTGGCATGGATTACGAAAATAGGTGTCGAGGCGGGTGTCGGGAATTAGGTGTCGGGTATAGTGTCGAGGTTTTGGGGGTGTCGGTTTAATTAATGAGGTTTGGATGGTAAGTCGGTGGGTGTCAGTGTCAGTCTGGTATTATAGTGTCGGAGTCGGTGTCGGTGATCAATAATAAAAATCATTTTTCTTCTTTTTAATTTAGTTTTAAGTAATGTAATCAATTATTATGACTTATAATCATTAAATATATTATTAAAAATTATAAAAAAAATATTCGTAAAGATTCGGTACATGATCATATAGTCGAGTATAACTCGAGCTATTTAACCTACATCATCTCTGGTATGACTATTATCGGCGTGAATATTTTTATGCTTATAATATATATTATTTAATATATAACTAATTTGGAATAGAATATATATTTATTATCTGATGAATAATTAGGTTAATAAAAATACAGCAATTATCGAGGGTTTGGGGGTGTCGGTATAGTGTCGGTGAATTTGCGCGACATATGCAACAGACCCAACGCCATAGTTAATATATAAAATTCGAAAATACAGATCGATTAAACTTGAAACCCAATCGCGTTTCAGTCCCCCCGCCCACAGCTCCGCGAACTCGAATCCTAGGTATGTTTGATATTTTTATGTTCAAATTATATTGATTATGTTAATATATCATTGTTTATTTTTTGGGTTTAATTCATTTTGATTGCGAATCTAGGAGTTTAAAGCTACTGACAATTATTTATGTTCAATTATATTCAATTATGTTCAATTATATTCAATTATATTGCAATTATGTCCAGTATTTATTCGATTATGTGCAATTATGTCCAAGTATTTATATGCAATTATGTCCAGAAGCATGTATTTTTTTATTTAATTCGTTTTTATTCCAAATTTAGGTTACTTAATACGGAGTTAATTATGTTCAATTATATTGAATTAATTATGTCCAATTTCAATATATTTAGGAAAATGTCGAAGATGGATTCTTGGATGTATGTCGTTATGGTCGGATAATTTATGTGAATCCTGCATATCTACAAGGTTTAGTAAGTTTTCGTGAGGTTGCAGAAAACCATGCTATGTCGAGAGGATTAGGTAGAATGATAAGATGTCCGTGTAGGAGGTGCAAAAACGGCAAAGTGTATGACATTAGTCAAGTGGAGACGCATTTGTTGTCTAATGGCTTTGTGGAAAGATATTACATCTGGGAGTACGCGGCGAAGATTATCGTGTTAAGATCCTGATGTTCACGATGTAGCGAAACATCTTCCTAGAGTTGGATTTGAGAGGAACCGATATATGCATATGGTTGAGGATAGTTTAAACTTGCGTAATGTGGACACGCAATTTGAATTTGGTAAGATACGCTAATGAAGAACATGGCCGAGTTAGAAGATCGAATACAACGGCGGAGCATACTATGACTTGATGGAGGCGTAAACCAACCCGTTGTGGGATAGTTGCGAATTCACAAAGTTATCAATGACAACACAATTGTGGTTAGTCTTAGAGTACGAATCACGAAATATCACAAAAATATTTCCAAAGGTGGATTTGTTTAATCAAGCGTTAACGTCTAATGAGGAGAACGTCCCCGAATGATTTCTATGAGGCAAAGAAATTATTGAGTCCTTTGTTAACTTGCCTAAACAAAAATTCATGCGTGTGTGAATAATTGTATGTTGTTTACAAAGAGGATGAGCGGTTGGAGGCATATGCTTTGTGGAGAATCTGAGGAAGAAGGGAGGAGCAATGTAAGCCGATTGCGAAGGTTTTTGATATATATGTCATTAGCCCGACTTCTACAACGATTGTATATGTCAGAAAAACTTGACTCGGAGACATGACATGGCACACGTCGGGTCCTGGTCGTAGTTGGATGGCCCGAGGATGGAAGCGGCGTGGAAGCTTGAGCAGTCACGGCAATATCCGAATTTTGGAAGCGGTAGAAATGTTTGCGTCGGTTTGTATGCAGATGGTTTGCACCTTTTAGGAAGTTTGGGCATGATATTCACATTGGCCGATTATTATCCACGTGTATACAATTTACCACGAATTGTACATGAAGAAGGCATATGCATTTCTTATCAGTTATACCGAACCTAAAAATCGAGGGGAGATAGATATTTTTCTTGACCACTTGGTTGATGAGTTGAAGGAGGCTGGCATCTTGGTGTCGAGACATTCGATCGTCTGGGGAAAATTTCAACATGCGGGTTCTTTGATGTGGGCGATTAGTGATTTTCCTACATGCAGATGTTATACGGTTGGAGCACACATGGTGAATTGGCTTGTCCGTATTGTATGGAGCATCACTAAGCTTTTTATTCTGAGAGGGTCGGAAATTTTCATGGTTTGATTGTCACCGTCCTTTTCTTCCCGTCGGACATCCGTTAGGATCTGAAAGCTCTACGTTTGTCGAGGGGCGAACTTGTCGGTACATTACCAGCAGGCGACTTCTTGGGCCCAGAGGTATATAATCTCGTATCTTTATTGGATCTGGCGTGTTTGGGCGGGCGGACATGCGAATTTCTGAAGCTGCGAGGGTATAATGTTGTGCCTGGCCAGTGCGAGGAGTATGTGGGATTTGCGTTATTGGTCTACAAGCAGATCGGACACGACATCGAGCTTAAATTGCATGCAGGAGAAGAACAATGGGTGAGAACCTGTGCCTTGCTTGTAGTGGATGTTTCGGGAAGCGAAAGATAATGAGCGGGCAGAGTTGACCTTGAAACTTCGTGTTCACGACCCCGATTGCATATGCATGAGATTCGTGGGAGAAAGCGAAACCAAAGGGCTTTATCTGTTAACATGACACAACGAGAAGAGTTTAGGAGTTGGTTATGCGCACCGGAGGTACCCGATGGATCTGACTTGAACACATTTCGAGATATTAACAATGCTTGAACCAATGGGCCGAAAATCACGATGTGCGTATTGTCTTGAGAAAGTACTTCTGTCGGGCTCCGTCATGTCTTGCCCGATAAGATATAGGAAACACCGTAACGAGTGGTGTTTTTTCTTCCTTGACATTTAAGCCAACCTTGGCTTCAATGTGGGGCCGCGTGGAGGAGCTTCCGCGTAATATTGTTGAGATAATTTGCAAGATGGAGACAATATTCCCAACGGCATTCTTTGATGTGATAGAGCACCTACCAATACATTTGCCATATGAAGCGTTGAATGGAGATCCCATGCAGTATAGATGGATGTACCCATTTGAGTCGTGAGTATTTGACTTTATTAATATTTGTTGATTCTTTGGTTTATCTATCTATTATGCGTAACATACACATATTTGCCCGATTCTTGGGGGGATTGAAGAAAATGGTAAGACAAAGCCGCGTGTTGAATTGATATGCGGGCGTATTTAGTCGAAAGAGGTTTAAATATACATTGATATTGCCGAGGAAGGGCAAAGCGGACTTAAATAGTCTGGGAGGCACGATGTACGAATACCCGGAAAGGCAGCGGCTACTTTGCGGTGTTTAGATTGCGAACCCTAGACACGTTTGAAGTGAAACACCGATATTTCATGACCGGCGAACAATACGCCTGGCCTTTATACGTATATTTTTATGCAGCGAAATGCAGGGAATACGTTAGAGTAGTGTATATTTAATGTTCAATAACAAATGAATTTGTAAATTATTATAATAGTTAACTAAACAAATAACTTATATCGGGGATGTACCATGATTTGATTGAAGAGTTGCGGCTTTGATTTGGCGAACAAATAAATCACGGCGTGAGAACCCCAGAATTTACATTAAATGGTTTCCACCAGTCGTATACGGAATAATATGGAAGCGCTTGCGCGCCTCGGGGCAGCTTGCAAATGGGCCATTCTTAAATCAAGCGGTACAAGGGGCTATTCGTCAATGAGTACTACTTTGACATTAGGCGGGGTGATCGTAACAAGAAGCCTTCTGATGGCAGTGTGTGTTAAAGGTTCACCTTCGATGATGATGACCATGTTGATTATTATGGGGAATTAAATAGAAGAGATTTAGGGGTAATAAATGCGGCTACTTACGTGATAAGTTGTACTCTTCCAAGTGTTATTGGTTTGTAGCAGCGGGTGGATCTTGATACATCAGAGGCGGAATGGTTGAATCAACCTTGATAAGCGAGGAGCCTCAAGGGATGATCCACTTTGTCCTGGCGTCACGGAGGCGCAACAAGTATGCTATCTTGTACATCTCAGCGAGTAGAGAGCATAAACGGTGGTGTGTTGCAATGGTGAATACTAGAAGCCCTGATTGGACTCGTATGCAAAATGTTGATGTGTCGACTTTAAATCTGAAGACATCTTTTGAGGAGGCAGCGACCGGCTTTGTTCTTGTGAATCCATCGAGCGATATTGACATCGTTGCGAAGGGATATTCGATTTGTTGCGAAGATGATTCGAGCTTGGCGATAGTGATCTTCGCGATGCAGCGTCGGGTACCGGATAATGATTTGGAAGCTCGGAGGAAGGCTATTTAGGAGACGATACTGAGTGACGAAGCCTCGGAAGAAATTAGGATCCACTTGTTTTATTTGCAAGTTTTTCGTGTAATATCGATACTAGTAAAAAACTTCTAAATATTTACATTTCAACTAGGTTAAAATTTTTGAAGAAATACTATTTGTTTTCAGGGGATTATTTGTATGGTTTTCTTGGATTTGAAAATGAAAGCCTATCAATATTCCATTTCGTCTGATTCCTTCCATAAAACGATTAAGTGTTTGTGTTTAGAACAAGTATATGATAATGGTGTGAAGTAGTACGGTGTTCGTTCGCCCCGTATTATTAGAGTATTGAATGTTCGTGTGTTAAGTAAGCATAACATAATCCAAATTGTAGCGATTATCACGAAGGAATAGTGTCGGTTAGGTGTCGGTATGTGCAATTACATTATTGATATGGTGTTGGTATAGTGTCGGGTAGCGTCGGTATCGAAAATTTCGGATTCCTTTAAAATAAAATCTTGAGGAATTTTAAAACATTTTTAGCGCATGGCGTCGGGTGTCGGTATGGCGTCGGTCAAGCAAATTTCGAGAACTCAGCCCCTTCAGTATATAAACACTTCTAATCTTAATCTCATAGTCACTATATTTTTTACATTTTAACTTTCACAATTTCAACCTCAATTATAATTTACTTATTGTTTTGTTTAATTTTATAATAATGGCTACTAACTTTCTTTAATTGTTTTTTTTGTAGGAAATTTATTTGAGGTAATTATTTTGTTAGATATCTAATTATTTATTATCTACTAACCTTGTTATATTATTTCATTTAGTAGGAAAATTGTTTAAGGTAATTATTTTGTTACATTTTATGTCTATCTAATTATTTTGTTTAATTTTGTTACATTTCGATTTTTTATGTCTCTAATTTTTATCTTCATAATAATGTTGTTACATTTCATTTTTTTGTTGTAGGAAAAATTATCCAAAGAGAAAAAAGTGGTAATTTTGATGTTTATGTTGATGATTTTTGGATATTGTTTATTGTTATTAATTTTTGTTTTAGTGCTTTATATTGTTGTTCATTTTTTTAGATAGTATTTTGTGTTATTATTTTGTTTGATGTTTATGTTTGATGTTTATATTATTTTGATGTTTTTTGTATGTTGTTTGCACTGTTTTTTGGGTATTATTGTGAATTTTACCTTTGGTTTTATGAATGTTGCGGCGTCAGTGCATAAATTTTTGGAAAATTTACGGTGATGTCGGTATAGTGTCGGAGTAGCGTCGGGTTTATGTCGAAATGTGGTGTCGGTTTTTGTGTCGTCTTCCAACACATTGGCAATTATTATAAACTATGTGGTGTCGGTAATAAAATAAATCAAAATAAAATTAATTACATATAGTGTCGGTATAGTGTCGGTAATAAAATAAATCAAAAATAAAAATAATTGATGCATTGTCGGTATGGTGTCGGTAATAAAATAATTCAAAAATGAAATTATAACCACAAAGTGTCGGTAAAGTGTCGGTAATAAAATAAATCAAAAAGAAATTAAAATGTTATATGGCGTCGGTGTGTGGTGTGGGGGCCTTAGCGATGGGCTGTAGTTATCTCATCAGTGTCGGGTTCGTGTGGGTATGAAGTTGGTGTCGCCAATTAGGCGTTAATTAGATATACCCGACTATTCTGTAGCAACTTTCTTCGTAAGCGTCGGTAGGGTATCGAGGCTGACAACGATGCCTGTTTTTCTAGTAGTGTATGGACTCTGGAATTTGACCTTCCATATGATTATGATCAATGGAAAGGAAGGTCAACTTCGTACTATTAGAAAGTGATTCAAGGAAATCAAGAGTAGATTTTCCAGAGTTCTGATTGTAACCGATATAATACATCACGGAGTTCGGGGAGGTTTCGAGCTGGTAGAAACATTCCCATGTAAAACATTGTGAGCCACCCTGATGGTTCTTATATTTGTGAGGTTGTGCAAAGACCCTGGAATGGTACCAGTGAATTTATTGAAGCAAAAGTTAACAACTTGAATATTTGGGAGTGTCTCTCCCATGTTGTAAGAAAGATCACCCTATAACTTATTTCCAGCCAGAGACAGGTGAACAAGAGAAGACATGTTGTATAGTGATGTAGGGACGGTTCCTGTAAGGTTGTTGATGATGAGATTAAGATCCACCGAAATATACATGGCGGAGTTATGGAACTTGGTATAGTTCCTGATAATGAGTTGGTTGCAAGGTTCAATTCATAAAGGGAAGATATATTAGAAATGGTGGATGGAATCGGTCCTGAGAGATGGTTAAATCGCCAATCTCGGGACACAGGCTTGGTGAGAAGACCCGATCTCTCGAGAATTTCTGAAATATCATTAAAAAACCGAATCCAAGATCTAAGCTCTTTGCATTTGCTTATATTAAGAGGTAACGCGCCTTCAATGGCGTTCAAGCTCATGTTTAGATCTCTCAAGTTAACAAGATTGCCAATTTGATCAAGAATCAGCCCTGTTAATTAGTTGTTATGTAACTGGAGTGATTCAAGAAAGGTTAGGTTACGATATATGAGACTATGGTTCCTCTTAATCCGAGGTCGGAGAGATCAAGTCCTACTATCCTTTGTCCATTTTTGCTGCAAGAAACTCCAGTCCAATTGCATGGAGAATAGCTTGTTGCATTCCATGAGGAAATTAAATTGGGAGACTGATAAGAAAAATAAGATTTTAGTGAAAGCAATGATTCCTGATCAGTTGATGTACTATGAATGATTGAGTATGTACAGAGATACATATAACACAGAAGGATAATATTATATGAAACATGTATGTTGAATGATATATGAAGGTGATGATTGACCATAGTATATGATCAAAGGCTAATGTATGAGGTAAATCGATGCGGAGATAGTAGGTGTTTATTTTAGGAATGTTGAGGAATACGTTTCTCCAGGTACCTCGACTATTGGAAGGGCTTTGCTTAGTTTTTCAGCTGCCCGATAGTTAGATCTTGATATTACTCCTACATCCCACAAAATTGTCACTTTTGTTAAATTTTTTCATATCCTTAAACATCCACTTTGACAAATTCTAAAACCAATCTACCGAAAATACCGTCCATAAAACATAGGTAGCCAGCAATTTTCATCATACCCTCTGAAAATACCCCTCCTCAAAATGGACAATCTTTTTGGGACAACAAATGAAAATCTCTTATATACAATCACTTTCCGAATCAGTAAGTTCTTATTTCAAATTGAATAATAAATCCTCCTACATCGTCATCAAGTCGATTTAATTTATTCGATTTTCATCAAATTTCAAATTTTCAATTTAATTTATTCGATTTTCATCAAATTTGATTTAATTATCAAATTTTCAATTTAATTTATTCGATTTTCATCAAATTTGATTTAATTATCAAGTTTTCAATTTAATTTATTCGATTTTCATCAAATTTGAATTAATTATGAAATTTTCAATTTATTCGATTTTGACTTGAAGCTGATTTATTATTCAATTTGAAATTAGATTTGAATCATGTTAGCAATTCGATTCATTTTCGGTTAGCAATTCGATTTGAATCAGGTTCTTCATTTTCAATTAGCAATTCAATTTTGAATCATGTTTCTTCAGTTGAAACTAGCAATTTATTTCTAGAATCGTCATCTACTCCATTGGTTGTGTAATTAATAACCATTGTATTTATTAGACGAAAATAAGCGATTAAATAAGTAGATGGTATGGGCAGTTGTTGTTTTTAAGGATCGAAAGTACATGTTGCGATTGATCCTTTTTGTGTTGGTTCTTGAAAGAGTTAAGAAGTGCTTGTATTCTTAAGAATTGATTACTTGAGTTCCAATGTTGTTGTGAATTGCCATTATGGTATTCGGATAGTGTCTTGTAAACAGGAGTAGCCTATTGCAATTCCACTCAGTCATTCCTCTCGTCTTATTTTGTTGTTGCCAATTTGTGTATTAGGTGAGAAAGTACTCCATATTTGCATTTTAATTTGAGTAGTTTGTTTGTTTCAATTAGTTGAGTTTTGGATAGTTTAGTGCGAGATAGTCGAAGCTTTCAGCATCCGAAGCCGTATTTTTCATTTTAGTAATTAAGTTGGTGGATTTTCTATTTCCTTACCCCTTAGGCGGAAAGTCTTTTTATAGACATTGGAATTCTTGTTGTTGATTATCTTTACATGTGCAAATCAAGCGCTTCTTTTAGCGGAATTGACTAGATTTAGTGGTTATTTTAAGTCATTGGCAAAAGTATGATGTGATGTTGATGCTCATCTGTACATTTCTATCTATAGGTTCTGGAATTGGCTTGAAATGCTGCTAGAGACAATAAGAAAACGAGGATCATACCAACGCATGTCAAACAATACTAAAGAAGTAGTCGAGTTGATGCATAAGATACAAGAACGGCCATCTGTGTTCGAATTCTTAAGGTGTGTCATTATTGCTTTGATGGCCAGTCACGGATTTCCCAACATAAGTTCTCAAAAGCGCGATTAGGAGCAACTCCTACGGCTATGAAGTGGATAAGCGGAACTTGGGGAAACCCGAGTGCTTAGTATCGACGAATGTAGCAAAAATCTTGGAATGAGAAGGTGATAGGCAATCCTAAGAAATTAGTGAGGACATCCTTTGAGAATTTGCCAATGGAGAGATCATGTGTAGATTCATCAACTACTCTCTATTTTCCGAATAACCACGAATTGAAATTTTTATGTGATGCGCCCCATTCCCCGATTTTATCACGGAAACGAGTGCGTTGGACATAATCTTATCCTAATTGTGAGATGGGAATAACTACTTCTCTTCTGATATATTTTCCTTAACTCCATAAAAAGTACCTTTAGCACAATCAACATACATAGAAAAGCTATAGTAGCAAATGATTAACAATAAATCTTGTAAGAATATGCCACCAAAATATGGGATGTGAACCTACACACCTTAAAGTCATGAACTGCCATAGGATCTACATCGATCATCTCACAGCGAAGCAATATCTTGAAAACATATAAATCGCCCCAAAAGCGGTGACTAGGCGCAAGCTGAACTCTACTAACCAACCAACCATCGCCCCATGGTGATCACAACTGGCTCTTGATACCGTTTGTTAAGTTTATGCACAACTTTAGATCAATCACTGAAACCACTTAACTATTCAACTAGTAATTCGACAAGATTGACAGTAAATAACAATATGTAAAACAAAAAAAGAAAATCCGAATTTTGTTGTGGTTTCTAGCAATGCCTCCACCACGAAGAATAGTTATATTAATCGACCTGAGTTTAGAAATTACAATCTCCCCAAATTCAACACATACTTGTGCTTTCTTCTACAACGCCAGTTAAATCTTTATACCGAAAGAACAATTACAGAATGCGTGTTATGGGCACTTAGCTAGAGGCTCATATATTTATCTTTATCTGACTTAGAAGTGCGAATTACATCAAAGCCCGAAATACTAATTCTACTGCTGGTAGAATTACGTAATCATTCCCGATCTATGATACGTAACATTAGGCAATCGGTTCAGACAAACAAGCCACTCAACAAAGTTAAACATGGGCACTTGACCCTAAAACCAAACCATCTTCCACCAGAAGAATATGTACTAGCCATTAGGATTCGAGTACGTTTGGTGGATTTGACATCAGCGGATGTCGAATCAAATCGATTCTTTTTTAGAAACTTTTCATCTAATGTCTTAATATGAGGAATCACGAGCATTATCTTGTTGGATGTAAATAGTAGAACCTCGACTACACATAGGCCATCATCTCTTGTGCAGGGAAGACTTTTTGATCATCGAGCCGCTTGAAATGTCTTGAGTTACCGCCAAATTGGCTTAGTACGTAATAACCGACAGCGAAATGTGTGTGTATGTGTGTGTGTGTGATATGTTTAATATGATTTGATTATTACTACTCATATACCCAGCCGAATCGTCTTAACTTTTAGGAGCTCGTCATAAGAGCTGATTAGCGTCTTGACACAGGAATGATGCAGGATGGGTGACCCTGGGAAGTTTCTCGATGAGCACGTGAGTGAAGACGAAAAGCGTCTTTGAAAAGGCCGTGGTGGTTTGTGAAAGCGATCCATCGAATCTAATAATGCGCCGACGGTGGTACAGGCGGTCGTTCTGGTATCGAGCGAACCGTGCGGAATTGTGAGCCCAGGAGTCTTTATCTTGTTATGAGAATGCGGAGGACACACTATTGAGCGTAGGAGCCATCTACAGAATCTCGCCACGGATGAATACGGTCTTCGATGTGTTGTGGTTCAACGGGGCGTTGAGAATTTAAGTGTGGGAGGTTGTAATACCCGATCGCAAAAATGTGTGTGTACGTATTGTGTGTGATATGTTTAATATGATTTGATTGAAATGCTAACAAATGCAGTAAAGATCATCTTCTTTTTCGGAAGCTCATCACATAAGGGCACTTTCGTTGTTAAGCGTCTTGACACAGGGAATGATGCAGGATGGGTGACTGGCCCAGGAAGTTTCTCGATGGCCGCGTGAGTGAGACAACGTGTTGGAAAAGGCAGAGTGGTGGTTTGTGGCCCAGGTCAGTAAAATCTAATATCTGTAGGCCGGTGGCCAGGAAGCGATCAGACTATCATCTCAGGTGTACCATTTTGCCCGATTTTTACTTTTCCTTTTTGCCGGCTCTTGATAACAAAATGGAAAAAATCTATTTTCCACATAAAACTGACTTCTGATTAAATCAAATCGAGGAGTCTACTTGTGGCGACAAGCATGACGCCGTAATGAACTTTTTACTTTTGCAACAACGATACGGTTCTAATTCATCAGCAGCCAAGTAATATTTTTCCGTCTCCTTCGACATGTAGAACCATTTTTCATCAATTATGACGTGGTCAAACATCTCCATAAATTTCACTTTTGTCCCGCCATCAATAGAACTTTGAACTTGAAGCATAGATATGCAAAAGCGTAGCCTCGCTTTCTTATTTTCATCGGTAAGTTGTGGTTTAATAGCACTTGAATGGCGACGTATAACACCATCTTTGATCGCCCGGTGGGTATTGATTTGGACATTCCTAAAAGCATGAGCCGAATCTGACGGTTTCTGACGGCGTAGAATTTCTTTGAGCTTAATGTCCAAGTGAATGCATTTTTTTGTCCTTCGTTTCGAAGTTTCTTAGCAAGATCTACAACTTCTCATGCATCACATGAACTTGAACCTAATTCCCCAAATTCTACTAAGCGTTTTTACAACTCGCTCCAAATAGTGCATTTTTGTTATTGAACCATGGATCGGCTTTCGATCGAAATCTTTGAAAGAGCAACATGAATAGATGTAGTCGTTGCTTCCGTCATTCGAATCCTTCCGTTTATTGACAAACCTGGAAATGCGTTGTTACACGTGTCAATCTACAATCGCGTCACGTTTGTTCTCTTGAAAATAATAAACCTTACGTATAGTTTAGCTAAGCATGGCGAAAACATGAAAAAATGAATGAAAAATAAAATTTACTCTCACCCAATGTCATACGTATGCGCTCGTATAAACATAAAAATTGAAAAAATGACTAGTAAATCAAATTATGAAATTATGAATGATGAATATAAAATTGAATGATGATTGAAATTAAATTCCAAAATTGAGTAAAACTAACCAAAATACCGACTAATTCTGAAATTAAATGCTGATTCTAAAATTAATTTATGAAATTGAATGCTAATATTGATTAATTCTGAAAAAAAACTGATATGGTAATAAATTTAATGTTGATTTGATTAATTCAATAAAATTATTATCTTGGTCGCAAACTAACCAATTATGCAAAAAAAGCCGATATGGTAACAACTTTTAGTAAGTTGAATGATGATTGAAATTAAATTCGAAAACAACAAATCAACTAAACATTGATTGAGACAATTATTCAAATCTTTAGCGAAATTGAATGTTGAAATTAGATTCTCTCCATAATATTTTCCACTAAATAATTGCTCAAATTAATGACTGAAATTGAATGTTGAATTGAATTCGTTTGAGAGTGTAAGTGGGAAATTAATTGATGAAATTATTGGTTTGCTGAAAATGATGATGATTGAGAGTATTAATATGAAAATATTTGAGGGGTAAAAGTGGAAGTTCATGTGCTAAAATATGTTTTCTTATATTTTTGAAAAAGTCAAAGTGGACAATCTTTGTGGGATGGAGGGAGTATATAATAATGGATGATTAAACTGTTGACTCGTGTCTATCGGTATGTTTAGATTGAAACTAAATACATAGATTATTGCGTAATCGAGCCGTCGCTAAATTTCCTTCAACAATAATTGAGAAACTTCGATTGTGGGAAAGCATGAATGAAAATTTGTCTTATATTAAATATGTTAATAATAAAACATATAAATTAGTCTGAATAATCTATATATTTTTACATTTTCAATTATTTTGGATGAAATTCATAAAATCTTTTAACCTAACAATCAATATGGCACGGGGCGCAATTATCGGCTCACTTAATCATCATTGTTGACATTTTTTTCTGTACTTAGTTGCATTGGTTGCTTTTGTATTGGAGATTAGATTACTAATGGGAAACCAGGGTCAACCAGATACTATATACTTTTTGACGTGTATCATTTACTACCATTTATTTCTTGTATGTTTTTTTTAGAAAAACTAAATTACTATCATTTTAAAAATAATGCTTGATAGAAAATAATTCGTTTCACAAATATTGATGTCGCGTCGCGTTAATACTTTAAATATCGCCAAATATTATACATAAATATTTTGTACTCTGATAGGAGATATTTCAAAAATTATTCAAGCTTTGTCTAAGCCAAGCATCATTTTCTCTTCATTAACGTATTATTTCATTATCTTTTTAATAAAAAATAGAGAAAATCGAAAAAAATAATGGTGTTCAAATCAAATAAATCTAGTCTCTATTTATAGATCTTGAAAAATAAAAAATATTTGTGAAAAAAATAAATTAAATTCGATAAAATAATATCTCAAAAATGTCAATTAAATAAAGGGATAAATAAAAAAAAATAAAAATGTAGATTAGTGATTGTCTTGTACAGCTCAGGTGATTATTAACAACTGAAGCCAGCTTGCCCGACAATCGTGTATAAATCGTGTGATTGGCGAAACGACATAATAATTCAGGGTATTGAATAGTGCTGATAAATGGACAAAAATATACTGCGCCTCGAATAACTTTTTGTGGAGCCTTGATACCTCTCAAATAACCCCATTGGAGATGAGTAAAAAGATTATTACATTTTTGACTTTTTGATAGTTGTATTTTTTAAATTTTGATCTTAAATATTTTTTTTCAAAATATAAATTGTTTTAAAGAAGCAAAAGCTCAAATACGCTATGCTATCGGCATAGGCAGCAATATACGCACATTAAAAACTGATAAAAAAATATTTGAAATAGTATTTCGCCAGTGTTAACTTCACAAACCGTTTGACATAGGGGAGGGAGGAGGTTTAGTAAATTAGTTATTTTACACACAAAACTACTATTTGGTGTATATAACATTTCGATGTATCGGTATACCTTTGTTGGAATTGAAGGCACAATTTGAGGCAGTTTGGCTACAATTATTCTAATTTAGTCTAGCCCAGGATATCTCTTGGCAGTAGGTTTATTTTTTAAGCGGGTTTGAAAACTTTGGAGCCAGAAAGATATATAGTCTTCTGCCCAGGTTTTGTTGCTTTAGCATAAATATAGGATGATTTCATGAGTTTTATTTATCAGCTTAAAATACATAGAATAGAGAGAATTAAATGCTAGAATAATATTAGGTGCTTTAATATTATTGAGGAAGAGCAATAGTTTTTATTCTTGAAAACTTTAGAGAGTTTATCTTTGTTGATAGGAACTTTTTGTGGTTGAGATTTTAGGTGTATAAGAAAATACTCGACATGATTAGTGGTAGGGCTTGTAACGATCTTACGGTTTATTGTAGTGGATTCTGCCAATGACAACGATGCGTCTTCTTCGTATTGAGGCGCGTATAAAATTTTTGTGTACATTTATTCCGTAGCTTTAAATTTAATCGTTTTATTGATTCTTTGAAGCTAAGGAGGATTTAGAGTCTTAAATCTGTATACACCACAACTACTCTTTTAACTTTTGATATTGATCAAAGGCATAATCAGTACAAATGCTACAATTGCCATGGGTTCTTGGGATATTCCTCCATATAGCCACTTTGTTCCCGACCACATACATACCATTATTGCAACCACCTGATCTAAATATGTTGTTTGTCTTGACGGCTGGTTTGGGACATATAGTCTATTCACGGCGTAAAATATATTTGTTTGGTGGTATGGTAGTGCCGTCGGAAATCTTGCTCCTTACGCGTTTTTGGCAGTGTATTCTGACTGCAAAACTTAAATCTTCAGCGTCATAAATTTGATGGCATGAAGTCGGGGAGGCGTGCTCGTCAGTTTGAGATTCTAGAGGTGGCTCCTGCGAAGGCGTGAAGGTGGCTCTGCATGCACCAGCGTAGCACTTTGAGCCGCATAGTAATTAGTTACCAGCAGTTTTGGGCCGAACAGTTACGATACGTTTATAACGCCCTTTGAACAGGTCGATGCGTTAGTAAGCTTCCGATGGGTGGCCTCACAATCGCCTGATTTTCCCAAGCCGTTTGTCTTCGCTCGCGTGCTCGCGAGCTTACAGTGGGTGTGTCGAGAATTATCAGGTGGCCTTGGCTGACAGCTGGAGTTGCTTATGAGATGAGCTTAGAAAGAGATACGTCTTAGTGGTATGAGTAATCGTCAATCTTCCTCATGTGCTTAATTTTGGGTCGGGTATTACAATTTGTGTTGTATAATATTTGATAAAATATAATGGAAAAATTTAAAATATATTTTTATTGTGATAGTTTTGTCAAAATATTACTCTGTCTGAGCTCAAAAATATATATGTCAAAATTTAAAAATTACAACTATCAAAAAGTCAAAGTGAATAATCTTTTAGGAATTGAGGGAATATATAAGACGAAAATAATAAACAGGGTATTAAACATAGATTGTTGAAGTAATTTTAGTTTTATATAGTCATTTATTTAGAGTCGTTGATCATTCACAATCTCTATTAGGAGTAAAATTCTAACTTCTAATTTCTTCACTCAAGATCCTCTCAAATTCTGACACGAAATAAGATCCTTGAACAAATACCACAAAAGTTTTTATCTTACTTTCTGACTTAAAATTCTTGAAATCTAGACACTCTTTGACTAAGAGATGTTATCAAGCTGGTTTGCTCATTTGAACATCTTTCTTTCTCATTTGAACACTCTTACTTTCAATATGTGACTAATCATCTATGTAGAAGAGAATAATAATGATTGTCGAAATCTAGTTAAGGCGCATTCCACTAATAGCAACGGTAGATTTTTCTTTACAAAAATGTTGAGAATTCCATTCTCAAGACTAATTTGATTTGAATTATGTTACAAAAAAACTATGTTGAGAATTCCATTCTCAAGACTAATCTGATTTGAATTGTAACATATATGAGTACATTGAATGCGACCATGGCACGTTAGTAGAAAGCTATAACATTAATTTTTCTATTTTGCTTTCTTACTCTCGGAATAATAATGTAACATTGACAGAGGAATAATCAATACTCCAAAATATACAAAAACCAACAAATGGTCAGCAGTTTCCTACCTCCACATTCATGCTCTTCTTAATCATCGTTGAAAACTTGTCCAGAATAGTTGTTCATAATAGCGCACTGCATATTCTCTGAGGGTTTCCAATGTCGTTTCCTTTGATTTATAAACCAATTATTGATCTGCTTCTGGTCTAACCCACTTAACTCAGCCAGAGAACTCTTATCAGCTTCCTAGTACATGATAAGAAAAAACATGAATTCTCATCAGCTGCCTTTTATATAGAGTCCAACTCCTCACCGGAAAATTATACTACCTCCATCTCAATTAAAATCAAGTGTTATCCTATGTCACATGGTACGGAATTCGCTTAGTTTAGGTGAACCCGCGCTCTAGTAAGGTAGGTTCATTCATTATTTGTTTATTTATAATTTTTAACTATGGATTGATTTGTAAATATTAATAATTTATAAAAGAGCATTTTATTACAATTTAAAATGTCTGAGACCCAAACCCTATTATATAAAGATAGAAGATAGGGAAGGATGTCAAGACCCAATCCTAATATACGAAATAATAAAGATAGAGCTTAGCCAATCTGAGGAGCCCAATAAACCTGGAAGTATAAAACACAAACTATAATCTAAAAAATCATTAGCCAGCTGTCACTTACAATTCTTCATCATCTTCTTCCTTAAAAAACCTAACACTATGTAACTCAACTTTAATTTCATGTTCATCACTTCACATCATCCTGCAAGAGGTTAGTTCCATTTTTTTAAGCATGTCGCTACGAATTCGCTTGGAACGTCATTAATGGCCGAACCAAGAGCAAATCGAACTCAGATTAGGTACAGACGAACTGGTTTGGAGTTCGATTGCATTTCTAGCGAACTCTGTGACTACGGCGTTATCCCTCCAAGTGGTGTATATTTTTTCTAATGATATAAATATTCTAAGAGTTAATTGTCGATTTAGTCTCCGATAATGTAATCAGTTGGTTATTTGGTCTCAGGTAGTATATTACAAATAAGTTCCATATTGGTCCAAAAAATAAACAGAACAGTTAAAGACTGACGGTATCACGGTGCACTTCACTAAGATTTAAACGGTTTCGTTTGTTTTTGAATCAATATGCAATTTATGTCCAATGCAATCAATATGCAATTTATGTCAATGTAAAGGAATTATTATTAATGCAAACATCAATTATTTGAGGCCAATGGTAGAATGGTGATCAATGACGATGAGCAAAAGTCCTTGTGTATTTGCAGAGAGAGTGTAGCCTTTGGTACTCGACATATATTTAAATAATATGTATTTATCAAATGTAAAATTAAACTGAGACTTTACAATATTAAACGAAAGTAATATAATTTTCACTTAGAATTTTAATATACTACTAAATATTCTATTTTATACCTCAAACTAATTTGATATAATATTAAAGTTAATTAAACAAAATTAATTGTGATTAACAAAATAAAATAAAATAAAATTAATCTAACATTAAAATAGATTAAATGGAATTAATATAATATTCTAAATTAATATATTATTAAATTTAATTAAATAAAATTAAAAATGAATTTCTAATTATATAAATTAAAATAATTAATATAATATTAACTAACTTTGATTAAAAATTTAAAATAAATGGTAAACTGTAATTATTCTATATATATAGTAATAAATTAAAGTAGTAGATCTGTTTTGAATCGTTTAATATACCATTCTTGCTTATGGTAATATTGGTAACAAAATCAAAACTAGGAGCTAAACCCTAGTCCCTTCCAATTAGCAAACTTTTAATTTTTCTATTTTAATTTTTCTTCATCTTCCTCCATTCTCACCTAGCAACCACTTCCTGGTTCTTCACCTCTTTCTCCCCCTCACACACCTTTCTAATCTTTTATGAAAGTGAAGAAAAAAAATTACCAAAGGCTAGCCATGACTATCCGCCATGCCACCAAGTAAAGGCGGACGCCATGGAGCCGCCACAGGTAGAAGACCACCACAATCATGGTTGAGGCTCTAAGGCTCCGTCACGCTACGCCTCATCGCCATGGCGGTAGCCTAAACGCCTTTTCCAAATTATGTTTGAGACCAAATGACAACCCAATCATTCGATCTGAGACCATAGCGTTAATTAACTCAATATTTAGGTGGATGGCTGGTCACTTTACTAGTGTTCTGACTATTTATATAAAAAACTATCAATTAAATTGAGATGTAAGAATGAAAAATGTCACATAACAATATTTATTTGTATATAGTTTACTAAATCAAAGTAAAAGATCAATGATAGAGAGTAATAGTGTACTAACAGTTGGATAAGGCCAATTAACATGAAGATTCCACCATTCAACAAGGGCTTGTCTGGCCTCTTTTGGAAGCTTTGCTTTCTTCTTCTTCTTCGAAAACTCTTGTTTTAGAGTAGTTATGTGGCTGCCATATTTCTGGAGTAGTTTGTCTTTAAGTTCTCTATCCTCAATTTTCATATGTACATTTTGCACTTGTGCCTCTCCACAACTAATCTCATCATCTGATGATGATGGTCCACCATTATCTGCCCAGTAACACAAACATCAGACTCCTCCCATTTCAATCAAAGATTCAAAAAACGTTTTTCATCAACAAATCGTCATCCAAAACCGTAAGTGATAAATCTATACAAACATAAGTTACTTTCAGAGCCATTTGTAACATATTTTCACGTAAAATGTATAATTACAAAAGGTTCTAATAAAAACACAGTATACATATACTCCCATAGTACTTCATAACCACTCCAACCAAAAAAAGAGAAGACGTATTGTCTAGACGGACTTATATGGCTCCAAATTTTTTAGCACCATATTGTCTAGACGGACTTATATTTGTACTTAGATCAAACCTTTTTCATAATCTTTTAACTTCAAATCTATCAACCACTTAGTAATATATTAATGAGGGTGGTGCAAATAGATAACCTAGTTTATATAAAAACGTTTATTGACATCTGAAAACAATATAAAATTGATTTATATAGTTAATTTAACAATGGAAAATAAAGGTGACACAGATGATACTTATTAAAAATCTACAATTAAGTTTCTCACCTAAAAATTTTATATGACAATGGGGAAGGTAAAACACACATGAGATGAGTACATGACGCTTTTGTAATGGTATTAACTTCGGTGCGTCTTCTAGGTAAATCTTGGGATGGCGTAATAAATTCCAAACCACATCACTATACTGGCCCGTAAAATGTGTGATAAAGCTTCGACAGAAAGTATTAGATCGCCTACTCACTTGGACATTCTCTTACGGATGCATGAGTACGTGACACTGTTAGTTAGGGTTGCAAACGGTTTGGTGGAATAATTTCAGTACAAATCTTTTTCCTCAACTTTTACGCAATAAGAGCAGTGTGGAGTCCACTCAAGTCAGGATTCAGGAACAAAGACTGTCCGGCCCATCAAATCAAAGGTGGGACTCCACACTCCACTAACTCATTAAATGACCCACTCGTTTTAATTTAATTAATCATCCCAATAAAAAATTTATTTTTATTATAATTGATCGTTCGTTTCACCGTGGGCTTTTTGTATTAAATTTGTATTGTCTGTAATATTTTTTATTGCTTTTGATTGATATCATTTTACCAACTTTTTGAAAATTGTATAATCGTACTTTTCTTAATAAAATATTTTTTCTTACAACGATCGGAAATAAATTGAGGCGGAGAATATTCTTAAACGAGGAAGACTGCCCTATTCATAAACAAGTGTCCAAAAAAAAAGAATTGTCAAATTTTGTTACAATTTTGATGTTATATGGAGTAATATTAAGTGAAAGATATATGTGATGATAATATTTAAATATATTTTTTCCATGAATATTAAGTAAAAAGTGTTGGGTGGATACTTGAGTGGAAGTAAAATGCTGAGCGATTTTAATTTTGACTCGACTTCGATAAAGGTATATTGTGGCCAGATTAAGATAATCAGCCTTGACTTCGAAAATCTTTGTAAATTTTTAAATTAAACATTCAAAATCTTTTTAATATTATTTTTTTCAAATTAAGTTAATTAATTGAATAAATTAAACTAAAATAGTTAAACAAAAATACACACATTCTTATGTAGCAAATAGAATTATCTATAAACCATAATAATTATTTTGAATAATGTTATTGATTTTTATTTATTATTATGTATTGAACATATTTTATAATATTTTTAAAATTTTGATAATTTGTTAATAGGCCAAGATAAATATCGAGGCGAGTTGGGTATTTGGCTTGATCGCGCTTGGACATATTACCCGACCGTTCACTATTGTATCAAATAGTGTATCAAGTACTCGAGTCCGAGTGCTAGGCAGGTAACACTCGACGCCAGCTTTACATGAAACTATCACAAAAAACAAGTGCCAAGCATGAAGATAGTTTAAAATGTGTGCCCTACAGGCTACAGTAAATCAGTAATGAAGTGAAGGAAGAGACGCAAGAAGTGGAAAGTGGAAGGAAGAGAAAACTATGAGATGGGGGCAGAGAGTAGCGGAGGTGAGTGAGGAGTGCACACATCGGGCCAAAGGAGTGCCTGTTCTTTCAGCGAAAAATGCAGATAAGATTGATTTGACTGCCACTAAGAGCTGACTTGTTTTCATAGACGGATCAGAAATTATAATTCATGTTGAACTAATTCTTCTACGCTATGTAACTTCAATTGATATACAAAACTTTTTAGATAAAATATATTTTCAATAGGATAGATCTACCATATTGAAAACGTATTCATCGGAAATTGTACACTTTCTAATGTTCGATCTTGTTGGATTAGTGAGGCCATTGATTTCGGAATCAGTGGGGTTTTCAAGACATGAATGGGAACGATCCCAGGTGCGTTAGATCTCGATCCATATCAGTAATAGTCAAGTTTTGATAAGGGAGTTGGGACATAGTGCAGAGTTAGTCGGTACATGGATCAAGTCAGATAGAAGCATGCGGCTTGGACGGGGTTATTGGGACTTGGCTGAGTCGATCAGTCTTGTCTGAGTCGATCCGGAGGTCTTAATGCGATTTTAGAAGGCGAGGATTAGGCGGTTTAGGCTTTCGGGGTTGAAATGTTACAGTTGGGTTATGTCTTTTTAATACATGAATAAGTATTTACTTATGAGTTGTTTATCCTTGCAATCTGTATAATCATAAATATCGGAGTTTGCTCTTCTTGAAGGCAAGGAATTTATCTTTGTTAACATTAGGCTTTGTTGTTGACATTTTGATTGATAAAAGAAATCTTTCGGTGATAGTAGCAATTGTAGAGCATAACAATCTTCTACTGATTAATTGTAGTGGATGCTGTGGCCCGTGACATGATTAGCCTCACGTATAATTCTTGTGTTTGTTTAATTGTGCCAACAATTTTTGTCCGTTGTCGTTAATTGCTTTGGAACTCGAGAGTGATTTAAGAGTGCAATCATAAATAAACTAGTATCGAGGAGTTTGATTCTTTGCTTTCGGTTGTGAGTTCGAGAATAGGCAATTTGGAAGTGAAGGGTGTTACGATCCAAGCAGGTAGTTAATGAATCGGATCAAAGGAAGTCGTATGTACATGGAATTGGAAGGCATAAGAGGTTCGTTGATGACTGATCAGCTTGGAGGTTTCGATGTGGGCGGTAATAAAGAGACGAGCGAGAGGATGATAATTGTCTGAATGAAGGTAAATTACAATGGGATAATTGTAATGGTATTTTGGATTCCTGCTTGATAGTCGAGTTGGTGTCATTTGGTGGGGTTTTGATCACGTCGCAACTTAGCAAATATAGTCTGGCTTTTATAAATGTCGATCGATTGATCATTGGAGTTGATCGAGAGTTGATCGGGGTTGATCTCGGGCTTTAATATTGAAGAACTTAGAGAGTTTATCGGCTAATTGTAAGGAACACAGCAACGATTTTCACGATTAGTGGAGTATGGATGCGCAGCGTCAGCGGGATTGGCGCTGGCGTTGGTGATAGCGCCATGATGCTGATAATGCGTTTTATTTACTGCTTTAATTGTTGTTGTCGTTAATTCTTGAAAGCTAGGAAGATATTTAAAGGTATAAATCATAACATATCTCAAAACTTATTTTAATAGGCGAACATTATTAAATTTTTTTTACAACCCAATAAACTACCATAATTTCATTTGGCGATATGACATCCGCAATTTTCATGTTTTTACGCTATTATACCATGGTGTGTGTCTGGTGTGTTATCACTTATCACTCACAAGGTTTGTAAATAAAGCAGCGGACCCAATTGGGGGTTCTAATCAGCGCAAACCCCGGGAGTACATGTGAATATGTGATCCTAAAATCGTTCCACCACCCATTGTACCAGAGCTTCCCTCCTTTCGTTTAATTAAAGTTCTTGCTTGCTTTATCCTCCCCCACCATTGCAAATACGGAGTACTTCCTTTTTAGCAATGAAAATCATGATTCAGTTCGACGTTCGGTTAAGCTCGAGCCTTTGAGCAGCGGTATGTCGAGGTGAACTTAACTTAATCATCGTATTGGTGTTTTGGTATTGGTAGGTATTTTTGGTTCTTCTTGATTTTAGTAGAGATGCAGGAATATATATTTTCGGGTTTCTTGGAATATTTACAAGTATGAAAGTATATGTCTTAAGCAAGTACACGAGCATGAAAATTGATATTTGCGTATATGGAAAGTATTATTTATGGAAGATATATTTTCATATATGTTTAGTGTTCTACTCTATATAAGAGTTGCTGAGATCGGATTACGCCTTCTAAAATGCATGTAATTCTCTACGTTTAAGAGTGAGCTAAAAAGATTTGAGAGATTATATTTTTTGTAGGTTGAATGTGTTAGAAGAATTCTCACAAGCTTCTAATTGAATATGCGATTGTTTATGACAACTACGTTATAACGATCGTTGAAGTTTTTCATTATGTATTTGAGTTGTGAGGGATAGAAGTGGGGAGCACTGAACTTGTTTAGTTTGGAGTAGAATAGGCGTTCGAGGAATATAAGTCACTTATTTGTAATATCTCGATATCGTAGTAAAATCTTTCAGGCGGCGCAGGACCTAGGTCTTCACGTGCTTAAAGGCGAATCATGTCTTGTGTATTTTAATTTAAATTTATTTATTTACGTTTTATTGTGCATCGGTCATCTTGTCAATCAGAATGTTATTGTTGTTGGTCTAGCAGCGTTAAGTAATCCCCATTCGCGGCCAGTTCTGAACTTCCCGGTGGTATCGAGCAGTATTTCGGCTTGTCTGAGTGAGATCCTTGTAATTTGTGTGTGAGATGAAAGAAAGTTCAATAAATCGTCCACCTATTCTCGATGGTTCAAATTATGCTTATTGGAATAGTAGGATAGTTTGCTTACTTGAGATCCATGGATATTAAAACATGGAAATCTGTTTTTGTATGTTGGGTAGCTTCGCGGCCAGCAAAACTAGCTGATAGCGTGATTGAAGCTTTGAATTGGAGGCGGTTGTAAAGGCGTGAAGCCTGTGGAAATTAAAGAGGCCTTGGATGCGTACGTAGTTGTGTGAACATAAATGTTGATATCTTGTCCAGGAGCACATTGCCGGTGCCAAAGCTTTGGAAAAGCTGCTGTGTATTTAAAGGAACTCCTGAGAGTTCGTGATGATAGTCTCAAGCTTACCGCCGCAAATTTGAGAATCTGAGGATGAAGGAAGGAAACCATCGTGAGTTCATTATCAAACTTAAAGCGATAATAAATGGCTGATGCTGAAGAAAAAGATTGTCGAAAAGATTCTCATATCTCTTAAATAGATTCGATTCCAAAGTGGTTGTCATAGAAGAAGCGAATGACATCTCGATTATGAAGGTAGATGAGCTATTTGGTTCTCTTATCACGTTTGAAATGTCTCTTGATGATCGAAGGTGCAAAGATAAGAAATGCAGCAGCAATCCAAACGGATATTGGTAATGACCCTATCGCGATCGGTACCTACTAGACACAAATGTTGAAAAAAGGATGGATCAGCCAAACTCTGGAGATCCGGTGTAAAAATGTGAGTTATAGTGCCAGTGGGTTCAATGTCAACTTTTTCTGAAAAGTGTAATATTATCTTAGTAGTGAGGAAAACTGAAAACTAAATGGCAGTGTGGGAAAGATTGTTGTATTCTGACCAAAAACCCTTTGAATCATTGTATGATTGAAGAAAGTGAGGATAGTGATGAGGAAAAGATGTCTTATGAAGAAGTTGTGGGGATGTATGCGAAAAAGTTGCTCGCCCATTGTAACAAGTTAGCCGAGGCTTATGCGTGGAAAGCGAAAAAGGAAAATAAAACGCCTCAGCCAGTAAGAATAATAGAGATATTGGTAACCAACTCTACGGGTTAAATGAGAAGGTTGAAAGTTGAATGCTAAATTAGAAGCCATGAAATCCGTCCATATGCTCAGATGCAGTACATCTAAGCTGGATGATGAAATTCTTTCTGAGTCGATCTCAAATGACCGTACGGGTGTGGGATATGTTCTTTGGAGAATGTTCTAAAGAATCAAGCTTGTTCAGTACAAAAGTTAAAGAATCTCAGCCCATTGCTCTGTACGCAGCAGTTGGTTTGACAATAGTAGGTACAAATTACTAATGCATTGCAGTAACAAAAAGAAGAAGAAATGGGTATCTTGAAAAATGTGGAAAGAAAGGTCACATAAAAGTCCTCTTTGCTCTGAGCTACATGGAAGGAACATTCATCAACATGGTCAGATTCCTCATATTCAAAATTCTAAAATTGTTCATCATAAAAAATGGAGGGTCAAAAGGGTAAATTCTGATGTAGCTCAACACAAGGGAATGGAAAATTAAGAAGGTGCTCGAGGTAGTGCTTGTGTTCTTGTCGTAAAGGTGGAAGGTCAAGAGGATCTTCGTGGAAAGGAAAAAAGAAGTCAAAGGTTATCTACGTCCCGAGATATGCGTGTAAGTGGTGAACTTGACATGTGGAGCCAATGGTGATAGGAGGTTCCTCTGATGTCGCTCGTGTGAGGATAATGAATTGAAAATTCATCTTTTTATGTAAATAAGATTAGATTGATTTTGAGGCAAAAAGGAAAAGATGTGAGGGGAGTATGTATTTGCCAACAAAAATATCGGCCCAGGGGAGTTTGTTGGTGTTTTAGGGTGTTAATTTAGTATTTTCGTTTCTTCTTGATTTTGGTAGTTCGAGAATATATATTTTCGGGGTTTTGCTTGGAGTATTTCTCCAAATGTATAGAAGACTATATGGTACTAACTTGGGTATTCCCCGAACATGAAAGTGGAGATTTGCTAATATATGGAAAGTATTATTTATGGAAAGATTTTCATATATGTTTGGTGTTCTAACTCTATATAAGAGTTGCTCTGAATCACAATTTTCACTCCATACATAATAATTATACGTTTTAAGAGTGAAATTTAAAATATTTGAGAGAGATTATATTTTTTTGTAGGTTGAATGTGTTAGAAGGAATTACCACAAACACAGCTGAGATATGCGATTGTTTATGACAACTACGTTATAACAATCATTTGAAGTTCATTATGTATTTGAGTTGTGAGGGATAGAAGTCGGGGAACTGAAACACATTTCTTAGTTTGGAGTAGAATGGACGTTCGGGAAGAGATAAGTCTTTATTTGTAATATAAATAGTAAAATCGCTTATTTAGGCCAATTTGTCCCAGAGACGCAGGTCTTCATTGGCCTTGAAGGCCCGGGATTGCAAATGCTGTGTCTTTAATTTAAAGACTGTTATTTACGTTTTATTGTGTGTCAGTTTGTCTTGTCGTCAGAGTGTTATTATTTGTTAATTAGCAGTAGCGTTAAAATGATATTTCGGCGGAGTTCTGAACTTTCACATATGAATAGTGGTTCGCTGATACAAAAGCGTTCATGGCTATTATAAATTGATTTATGAAAAAGCTATCGATGCGTTGATAGGTTGAAGCAGCGTTTCTGATTTATTCACTACGTATATTCGAGAACATAAATAACGTAGAACTGGCTGAAGTTAAAATTTCACCTTTTGTAACGCACTTACGCCCTCTATTATTTCTCCCTCAATTTTTTACTCCAAAAATACTATGAAAAATGACATCCTAAGGATGTATTAACCTAGCAACTAATAAAATATTCCTAGTTAAAAGGAAAAAAAGAAATTCCAACCCCACCAAGACCTAGTCGTGAGGGTCAATTCAACCACAACATATTAGGAGTTATTATCCTCATACTTCGATTAAACGAGGGGATGTAAAATGCGAAAAAGAAGTAAAAAATTATATGGTCGAGCACGAAGATGAATCACAGAATAAAAACAGCATATAGACAAAGAAATCTCAACACGTGAAGATATGCCAATTAAATATTCCGTACAATTTTTTTAATTTATGGTTTTAACAACTTTTCTGGCGTAAATTAAATAAATAAAAATAATCGAAAAAGTATATTAAAATATAAAATGATAATCGATTGAAGCAATATCGTTAGTTGATTGTTTATTTCAAGAAAAAAAAGTAATCGAAAAGTCACGTTAATGTAAAATCTATTTATTATGTTAAAGCGATAGCTATAAGAAAATAAATTTTTTTATCACAAAAGCAGCAGGTAAAAAACGAAGAGAGCATCAAACAAACAAAAAATCAGTCAAGAAATAAAATATCACACGAGGCCAGCCCAAAAGCTAAATTGTACTTCCAATAACTGAAAAATATGGTTAACAATAATAATCATTGTCTGTTCGTTAATTAATGAACTTCTAATGTTTCTTTTCCCTGTCAATAATAAGTTTGATCTAATAATCTCTCATGTGGATGAGACAACAGCTTTGTCTCCACAGAAAGCTGGAACATACAACGTTACACTAATCACACGTTCACATAGCTTGACAAAGTAGAGATTTTAAATTTGCAAGGTAATTAACTAACATATCCCAAATGTACTTTGTTTATCGCTTTCTTAAAGCAAGAGAATCAACAATGTGTCCTAATTATACATAGGTTATCACTTTGTTAAGAGTCCATAAATGATTAGAGGTGAATACTAAAATAATAGATTATAAATGAATGAAACTCAAGAATTTATTAATATACCCGAAAGGTATTACACAATTAATATAGGATTAAGTCTCAATACTCTCTCGTATATATATAGACCACATATACGAAATTTACACACGTGACCTTTAACAATAAAGTTAACTCATGATATCATGTTAAGAGTCCTATAAGCCATTATTAGTTCTAATATTAAAACGAATGAAGTAATTGAATTGTAGATAATAATCAAATCTCTAAATAACCAGCAAATAAAAGATCCAACTAATGTCATATTGTCATGCTCTCACGTGAAACTACCCAAATGAAAGAACTGGACTCCAAAACCTATCACTTAAACTACTGTAACAACCCAATCAACTACTTCAGCTTAGTTTTTTCCATTTTCTTTATTTTATCATTTGCCATCTTTCCTGCACGATGAGGCAAACACCCAAGGTATCTCGGAACTTGAACCCTCCTAAAGTAATTAAGCATGGACATGCATGGAACAATTACAGTCTGATAGGTGAAGTTACGAAAGTATATATGAAACTAGTCTGATAGGTAAAGTTACGAAAGTATGAAACTAGTCCAATAGAATGTGTGAAGTTCATATCGGAAATTGAAATGCTGAAATCAAATTGTTCACTGATATTTTCTACGTTTTAAAATAGATAATTATTTAAATAAAAATTAATTTATTAATAAATTATAAAAAGTTAAATTGAAATTGTAAAAAACTACATTGAAAATATAAAAAACTACATTGAAAAATATATATATTAAAATTGTAAAACAATCAACTATTATGAAAAATTAATTTTTTCTAGATAATCATCTATTGTAAAACGGAAGAAATAATACTGTAATGAATATTTTGACTTATAAGAATGAAATAATGACTCCCACCAACCGATCAAAGTTCATTATCAAATAATGACTCCCACCAACCGTTCAAAGTTCATTATCAGAATAATTTACTATTTTTTTCATTTTAAAATAAATGATTATTTGGATGAAAAATAACTTATTAAAGGATTGAAAAGTTATATTAGAATGATTATAAAAAGCTATATTGAAAATGTAAAAAACTATATTGAGATTGTAAAAAAGTTATACTAAAAATGCAAACAATCAAATATTATAAAAAATAAATATTTTTTAAATGATCATATATTTTAAGACGAATATGGAGGGAGTATAAGTTTTGGACATCTTGGTTCTTATACAAGAAAATACATAAGGACATGCTTCATCTCCTAGTGCACCAAATGAAACAAATCCATGTTTAATATAAGTTGAAAATGTTTAAGGAAAAAGCTCTCTTTGGGTTTTATTAGTTTGTTTTCTTGGCTCAAGTGTCTTTAATTTGACTAACAATATATTTTTTTTAAATTTGACTTTTCTAATCAAAGTTTTTTGTTTAATTATTTTTTGAATTACAATTTCTTCTTTATGGTGATAATTTTAATAATATGCTTAGATTAATATTTTAGTATACTAAGGTCGGTAGTTGGAACTGTATTTTGAAAAAAACTCATCAAACATCATTTTATTACTATGGAATATTAGAATAATGCATGCTCTAAAATATTGTAAAAAGTTTGGGTGGTATATAGATTTTGAACTGTATATATCTTTGCATTAAAATACTAATTTGTATTTTAAAATAAAAATATATCATAATTTTATATTTTGTACAAAATTATTAATATATATTTGTATTTTGTACAAAACTATTTACATTTTTTTGGTGTATAGATCTGCACAAATCTCCTAATTTGTATCTAAAATATCTTTCACCCTTTAAAGATGAACTACACCATATACTCCTGAGTACTATGAGCATGCCATTTCTACATCTGAGTAGTCTAAATCAGAATCTTTTAACTTAAAGTTCTCACTTTTCCAAGATTTAGCACTGTCTGACACCAAACAATGACCAAAAAAAGAACATTAATATTTTTTCAAAAGGTGCTTTTTAAAGTAGAGTAAGAGGGTGTTTGGGTGTTTTATTTTTTTTGCATTTATGAGTAGCTAACTTATGTTTATTCCTACAATTTATAAGTAGTTAATTTATAAAAAAAAAATAATTTATGCTTATGTAGTGCAGAAACGAATTTATAAAGACATCACATCGATAAAATAACATTGATGTATATCAATAATAGTAGAAATCATATACTGCCTATCAAGCGTGAAAAATAAATCTAAGAAAATAAGTTGGAATTAATATTAAATAGGCAGATTTAAGTAATTGCTTGTTCAACATGTAAAATAAGTTGGTAAAATAAAGTTGGATTTTGGTAAACTTTAAAATAACTTATAAATTACAAACAACTTATAAGTTGATTGTTGGGCATTATTAAACACTTCAAAATGTGAAATCAATTTATAAGTTTTACTTTGTAAAAAATAAGCTTAGCCAAACACCCTCTATGGTGAAATACGATCATATGATATATACGGAGTATTATATTTATTGAGGATTATGTGGTTTTTCATCACTATGTACCTTATGGCTTATGATATTAGTACTAATAATTTCAATACAAGTATACGTACAAGTTACTATAGTTATCATCAGTCATTAAATACAAACATTAAAGAAAGAAAAAGAGACAAAAAATAAACAAATAAAAACCTCATTCTACTTCAACTGAACCCAATTATTGTACCCCATTCAACATAAGGTTCCTTAATGGAGACAAACCTCTTAAAATGACATTATTACTTAGAATTTACCTTTGTATTGTCGAAGACAAGGAACGAATTAAGTATGTACTTTATATGTTCTAGGAGAATTACCTAATAATCTAATGTTTCTTTAGGCAAATCAAAACTGTAATTTTTTTAACATGTTAAGGTGATTGAATTTTAGGCAAAGAAAACATTTACTAATGGTATCATCATGAGAATGTAAAAGATGGTGTGATAACATAGATTAGTACCTTTGCAAAGATTGCCAAGTTGGGCTTCAATCTTGCTGATAAAATTAGAAGCTTCATCAAAAGGCCTTGACATTTCCTCTTTGTACTTAACCAATAATTTACAGTAGGTTTCCTATAACAAAAGAAAGATGGGGATAATATATATATTGACTTGTTGAGAAATTTACTGAAAATGACGGAGATGAAGAATCAGATAAGAAACCATGAATTCGTCGAGCTCAGGATCAGCACCATAACATGAGGTAGAAATGCTTCTCTTACTGAAGTTGTTCTCATGCCTGATTTCATCAAGAAGAGAAGCTATTTCTGCTGGTGCTCCAACCTGAAAAAATAAATATGAATCTTCATTCTTCAAGTTAATTCTCTTTTAAAAATATGAGATACCCTTTTAGTTTTGGCACAGTTAAAGGACATCAGAAAACTAGAAATCAAGAAGCAAAGTTTATAGAGACCAACTGAAAAATCAAGAAACATGTATATTTGGGTATTTGGAGAGACTAAAACATGGACATATACATCTTCAGATTTAGAGATCACTTAATAAAGAAAAGGGTAATTTAAAAGATGAAAATTGGACCTTTCTGCAATCAATATAAGCATCAAGCAACTTTGGATAAGATGGATGAGAAGCAATTTTAGCTTTCATCAAAGAGTAACCCTCATCATCATCATCTTCATCTACTTCATCATCATTGTTGTCTGTTCTTCCCTTTTGGATTTGTCCGGTGATTGAAGCTGCTTGAGATGTTCCTGAACTCTGAAACCCTTTACCAGTTACATTATCATTATCTGATCCACCTAAAGGGTATACTCCAGGGTGATTTTGATGAGAAGATGGAATAATTAGGTTATTATGGTAGTTGTTGTACATAGGTGGTATCATCATCAAGTTATCAGCAGGTGACATCAAGGCCTTATCTGTAAAATCATCACCACTTGAACGAATTGCAGCATATAATTCATCCATGCCTAAAAATATCTCCTTCTTAGTTGTTGATCTAAGAAATCCTTCTTCAGTAAAAGGGTATGTTCAATTGTTGAGAATTTGTGGTTGTTGGTAAAGTTAATATTTTATGAACTAGACTAGATGGCACAATCATGTATAAGAATAATATTTTTTGTTAATTGGGGTGGTTTTGAATATTATTATGAGATGATGAGAATGTTGGGATTTAGTAAAATTTGGAGTTACAAGCTGAAGAGAAGAGAGCGTAGTGTTTGTTTGTTATTATGTTGGAGAGTGTGATCACTTTTGGTGAACAAACAAGTTGATGTTGAAGATGAGGTTGGAACTGTGGAACCTATTGAACCTGAACCTAGCCAGGACCCATTGTTTGATCTAGCAGTAATAATTCACTCATTTATTGTATGATTATCTAGAAAATTAATTTATTGTATAGTTTAAATAAGTTACACTATAAACACATTGAAATAATGCATCTAATATATGATGCATTTCCCCTTGAAATCAAGTACTGGTTCTTTATTTGCTTTGCCTTGTCAAGAATTAGTTTAATTGGGTTTTGTCAATTTTTCTCATTCAAATCACTTCAGTTAATAAGCCATTCCATTTTCCTCATTTATTGTATGATTCCTCCATATTTACCAAGAATTTTCCACATCTCTCTTTTTCCACATAGTATATACAGATTTAGCCAATCCAACTAACCTTAGGAAATTAATATGAAGAAGTGAATCGTGTATGTCTTGTGGACATGTTCTTCTTTATTCTTCTCAAATTAGCATCATTATGTTGCATGCATACTATTAGCTGGTACACAAATGATGCATTTCTTTCTACTAAGCCATAATTTTTTTATATAAAGCTTTTGATTACAACACCGCCTTTCGCTCACTCTAAATGAAACACTTTAAAGCAGAATCGACCGAGATTTTTAAATAATTACTCGACACCGCTGTGCTTAAATTCCTTTGATCACAAATGATGCCTTTTAATATATAATAATTAACGAGCTAAACTTTCAACAAAAATCTCAATGATTTGATCCGTTTCTTGGGAGATCCTGAATTTTTTCTAAGCAAATTAAAGTGACAACAATATACAGTACATGTAGTTACAGAATTCAACAGATAACATCATCAAGTAATTAAAACGAGACTTTCTTTTGAGAAAGTAAGAAATCTGGCATGAAAAAAAAACTAAATAAAATAGATAATCATTCACTAAATCTAGCTTAAGATATCTGGCATTAGGTCTAAAGGAAGATAATAAACGAATGTTATTTTATTCCTTATCTACATCATTATCGTAATTATTTGTCTCCTGAATGCTATTTTAAAAACATTACTTTCTCCCGAAATGGCTAAAAGAATCTTTATTCTTTTGACCTGAACCGGCGGGCCCTAATCATATACTCATAGTCTCGTGGATGATTTACAACTCACTTCTTTTAAAATGCAATTAGTAATCAAATTAATGATTAAAATATCTGATTGTTATGAATAAAAATGATACTTTTTCATTATCTTTATATTTTTCATAATAATAAATCGACTATATGTAGACAATATAGTTGTAGTTGATTGCCTTCGGGTTCGACAAAAGAGTAGACCAAACGCACTTTCCATGGTTGACTGACCTGGTTTCCAGCAATTTTTTTTGAGTGGGGTGGGGGAAATTAACAGTACTCTAATTGCTATCTAATAGAGATGGTTTTTCATTGTAATAACACAGCAATAGTCTTTCATAGGTTGTTAGTAGATCGAAATCGAACTCAAGACTCCATAGATTTCAATTCAAAAAGTTCAACTTGCATTGTACTCCATCGATAATTGATGAGAGCTTAGGCGAAGGTATGGAATGTTCTTTATCTAGAGAGACAAATGCACAGATCTTGCTTTATCAAAACTATAATCGAGCATCAAGCTGGTAAAGGAAAGGAAGAGAAACCGAGCTAACGGATTGGTAAGGACTGTCGAGTCTTAGCTCGAAAATGGATCAATTCGCTAACAGTACTACCGATATCACTTCACTTAACCAAACATTATCAACTAAGGATCAAGAAAATATATAATGGCAATAAGATTATTCGAAAAAAAAGATTGGCATTGGCATTCTAATAAGAGAAGCTCAAAGTCAAGTATACTCTAATTGGAAGTTACAATATTCAGCGTCAGAAAACTTTTAAAGCCAACAATATCATCATTAACCAATATTTGCTGTAAGGAAACCAAGATCTATAAACGTTAAGATCCACTTTAAGAGAAGCTTACTTCGAATCATCTTGCAAGGTAACCTACAGCTGATGCTTTGATCTAGTTCTTCGATAGAAAATCGCCAATTGACTATTAAGGCTCAAAGTTACCTCTTACTGACTAGTGTTCCGTGATTGTAACCTCTTTCTCTCGAGTTCAAGCTGAATAAAAGAAGTATAAAATCTCGTGAGATTTGTGCATAAACGCCAGGAAAGATTATTGACAATTACCATTTAGGTATCTTACCACTTTCTCGTGACTCAGCCATTAGCGCTAAAGCGCTAGCTTCCTCCTTTTAACCGATTCAGAAGATAAGAACACGCACTTCGCTCTATTATAACTATGACGTGATTTGTCCCAAGACGAAGCCTTGGTGGATCATTACATAAAGAGAAATTCAGCATTTAGTGCATTAGATAATAGCTTGGAACACATTTGACACTGTTCGAGTCCACAAAAGTGTGTCATTCTATATACAAATTGCTTTGAGGGCGTTTCTAAGCTGTTCAGACAAGTGTCTAACTCAGGGAACCATTTCTATCTTAAGGAACATCCATATAGAAAAAAATATACACAAATGACAAATTATGATACTTCAATTTATTGATAATAACCTTTATATGATGCCGCAAATCTGCCAACCACAAATTCATGGTAAATTTAAGATCCAAACAAAAAACAGAAAACAATCAGAATGAATGTGTGTTGGCTTCCTTTTCATAAACTTATTCTCTACTGCATCCTTTTACAGTTTATGAGTAAGGGCATATATTGTCATTGACATAATCAAGTACAGAGTAACAAAAAACATAAAGGTTCTTCTAACAAAAAGCTTCTTATCCATTGCACAAGTAGCATGTAATAGATATCTCACCAAAATAAGGCTATGTATTAACATATTCGCCATCTCTTAGGAACAATTTTAGATGCTGAATCGAAAAGATCTTTGCAATCTGCCAATTTTACGGCTCCTTTGTAGGGAGCCGTAAAATCTTTTTCACATTATGCATTTGTGCTCGTCATTTGGAAATAAATATCAGAAAATCATATCATATCACTAACTACAAATTTGATCTTTACTTATCAACTTCAAACCAGAAACGTCGCCAATTGTAACCCCTAAGACCATTGCATTCACATATGATATCCAAAAAAAACTAATCCCCTTAACAAGTAACACAATCACATATTTATCCAATGAACCAAAGAGAGAAGCTCACACTATGAATCACACAATTCACAAACTAAATCGACACAACGTAAACATAGAGCTCAAAACGAGGAGGAGAAAGTGTATTTACGTTTTAGACAAAGCGTCGTAAATACTCTGTGCCTCGGATGTGACACCTACCCCAATCCTCTCTGCATCCATCTCTGCCTGCCTATAACACCACCAAAAACATACCAATTTGAATAAACTAAACAACATTAAAACCCCAAACCATGTATTCCGAATGTCTTTAAACATTCTATTAAATACATAAAATCGATTACTTTATTCGAAAGGGTTTTACCTAATAGCAGATTCTTCCCTAGCTTGAAGAGCATTTAGATCAACAAAACACTTAGTTATATCTAAAGGGTCATCACCTTGCCCCAAGAAAGTGAACTCCTTTATATAATTAGCTTTCAATAGCCTAATGTTTCTTTTGGGCCCTGCAACAGATTTTATACCCTCCTGTATCTTTCAGTTAAAGAAAACAACTAATACCAACATGATTTTTTCAATAAAAAAATGAAATTAACCAACATATTTATACAAAGAATTAGAAAAAATTGAATCTTTACCAACACATTTATACTAAGAATTAATAAAAATTGAATTTGATTAGCAAATTTATACTAACAAAGAATAAAAATTGGATTTCACTAATAACAAATTATACTAAGAATTAATAAAAACTAAAATTGACTAAGATATTTATACTAAGAATGAATAAAAATAGGATCTTTATGGTGTTATTGAGGATATGAAGGACAAGGAGGTTGGAGGGGCGATCAAAAGTGATGATTTGAGCTTGAAATTGTTCACCAAAAGTAGTCTTTATTGATAATAAACACCCAACTGCAAATTCATCACTTCTATTTTCTGCTGATTCCATTGACAAAATTCACCCCCTCCCTCTGCTAACCCTTTGCTCAATTGCCAAACTAATTTTGGCACAATTATTATTTTATGACCACAAGAGAACAAAATAATTCAGGCCTTATTAGCCCCATTAAGAGTAGTCCAAACCTAAGAGGAGCCAAACTCCCAACTCCCAAGTATGATATATTGGGTCATTGGTATGGTTCTATATCAATAAAAATAATTTGAAATGTATTAAAAAGAGGACGATAATTGGATAAATATAAAAAAGGTTATAGATGTTAATTTAATTGGACTATCATCATCACCTAAGTTAAATCTATCGCAAAGAATCCAGACTCTAGACATACCTTAGTGTCAAGTATGAGTTGGTTCAACAAGAATTACCCGTTGTTTCTGTGATATCTAATTTGACTCAACAAACAAATGATTTCCAGTAATCTAGCCTAATTTTTAGGAATGGAAGGAAGGAGTTGGCCTCCCTTTTCGATGGCTTTGGCTTGGGATAAGAAATACTTACACGCTTCCTGGAATGATAAAATTGATAATTAGGTTTTTAAAACTGTGTTGGTGCAAATTGGTTATTGGAGTTGTATAAATGTTAAAAATTATATGGACAATAATTTTGTAACTTCAAGAGCTAATTTGCACGACGCAAATACCTAATTCTTGACTATGACTTGACTTTTGCTACAACTAGCTTGAAACTTAATGGACTAATAGGCCAATAAAAGAATATGAAACCCAAAGTAGGTTCGTAAGATAGGGATGAGAAATTTTAATTTGAGATTTGATTCGATATAGTTAAGGCAAATTTGCACCTTATTTTTCAGATTCGATCTAATTCGAGTGGAAAGTTGACATTATTTAACTTTCTAAACAAAATTAGCGTAAGAAAATCCAAAACATTTATCTGAAGTTGGAATGATTAGAATGGAGTTTAAGGACTAGCGAAATAACCATAACTAATTATGCATCACACATACACTACACAATAATTTGCATATATAGTTGGAACAAATTAATGAAAATATTATTTAATTTGTTCGATATGACCAAAGGCTTGGAGGGGACTGAGTAAAAAACGCCCATCCAACATATGTACAATATTGCATCTTGTGAATGCTTATTCACCAAACATATCATATATCCAACCCTTGTCACATTCTTCTCCCTTTCTTACTGCATTATCCTTGTATTATTTATTTTTATTCAACAAGGGTTCTAGTTCTCTGGGCTAGACTAGACAACTTCTCCTTCAAGCAGAGGAACCTTCTCCTCCTCCAAGTTGTTTTGGCTGCTGCTACCGCCTCCGCCACCGTTGCTGCCTAATTCTTTTGGTGGTTCCTCTTCTCTAGTGTTTCCCCACATCAATGTGTAGTAACCCAATCCGCATATAAATGCACTTAGCATGCTGAATTATCACAATTATAATATGATTATTCATTAGTGTCCGGAAAGAATAAGCATTTTTCTAAAATAATTATGATTGAAATAATAAATTAATTACTATTACATATCCATGCATGTAAACAAGATCGATTATTATATTGCATGAACCGATCATATCATTTTTTTGACAAATTAATCGAAGAGAACCAAAAATAAAATTAATGAGTTGAAAGGAAAAAAGATTATTATTGTTACCTTCCATAGTGAAAAGAGTCTGCGAAAATTGTGCAACCACAAATACTCTGAAATGACAGAGCATGTAGATAATATATTAATATGTGACATTCAAATTGAAACAGAGGAAGTTATTATAACTTTATTTAATTCAAACGTCAATTGATATAATTTGAATTTATAGAGAATGCTAGCGTAATAGTAATAATAATATATTAAATAATTTGAATATAAATTACAATATTGTACATTTATAGAACATCACATCTTAAAGCTAAGCTAATATCTTGGGCCCAGGGTATGCATAAAGCCTTACATCTTTCTGTCCCAGTATCTCACTAGCTCGTGATAATTCGATAGAATTTCATTGATTTCTGACAACAAATAATAATAATAATAATAATAAAACCGTAAATCATTAGTAGCGTCGCGTATTTGGAATCGAACTCCTCCACCAGGTGGAGGGAAGACTTGTCAGCCCGGAAAGCAAGCAGCGGGAATTAAAAGGCGTGGATGGAAAATCAACATCGACGGCGTGATAATTTCTTTGGAAAAAACACTAACTCTGAGGAATACCTTTTAATACAAATTATCTTGGAAAATAGGCTGTCGGGAGCGTCTCTTTTCAAATCCTTCAGGCGGTAGAAACGAGGAGCAGCTTTTCGAGCAGCTAGCTATAGCCCAATGAGAGCAGCTGCGAGCGCAAATCAGCTGTTTAATTGGAAACTCCAGCCTTAATCGAACTTGGATCACGATAATAGTGTCCACCAACCAAACATAAAAAAAAGAACCCATATACTACTCTCGAATATTAATTTTCTCGAGCTTCCACTCACAAGTTGGAGGATGAAACCACCGGAATAATATGAAATAGTTATAAAAACACCACCGTACATTTTTTTTAAAAAAAAGTAACGAACCAGACAACCTATAAACAAGCACTTCTGTTGATCACCACTAATTTGTAATCAATGCTTAGAAAGAATAGAACAAATTCATAATAAAAACAATTTGTAATCAATGCTTAGATAGAATAGAACAAATTAATAATAAAAACAATTCACGGAACACGGACCATGCAATATTTCAAGACATATTTAAGTAGCATATAATATCTCAGCAACCAAAAAACGTTTGGGCATGATTTAGGGCAGAAAGGGTTCAGACAATTGTCCAAGAAATAAAAAATTTAAGACGAAGCAAAAGTATGAAAAGTTCAACGAATTAGGAGGAAAAAAAATATTATTGGGTGGGTGTTTTATTATTGGTGTTGAATTATGTTCTTGATATTATATAGAGAATGTTAGAGTAATAGTAATAGTAATATTAATATATTGAATGACTTGAATATAAATTATATGTGTCCATTTATAGAGGAGATATAATATACCAGCAATTAAGCTACTTTGTAATATTTGAGCCGGGGCTTGTCCCAATGTCTATACTCTAACAAATTGAATATTTTTAATAAATCATTATAAAATTTAATCAAATTATTCCGATACTCACAGTTAAAACAATGACTACTAGTTCCAAGTTGAGCTCCAATTTCCAAGCATTAAGATCTCTTTCAACTATTATTGCAAACACTGCTGTAAGGACTGTCCCAACCAAGCTATAAAGAGAAAGGATTCTAAACACTTGTGGATATTTTTTGATAGTCCCCGCCTGATGAAAGTAAGTTTAGAAAAAACACAAACGTTAGTCACTACGTTAATCTTAAGTTTGTTAATAATGATATGAAACAACGTTATAATTCTAAAGTTTGTACCTGAACCATGTTCCAGACGGAGAGAGACAGAGCGCCTCCAGCAAATAAGAGACAACCGGCGGCCCAATTATCATGTTTTGAAGTGAAGACGAGACGCCATGGATCCTTACGAAGAGAAGATAATGCAAATGCAGTAGCATATTGCCTCATCATCAAAGGACCCTTATAGAAAGTAACTGAAATTGCACCCATCATTGATATCAATGACCCAATTATTTTTGCCAAGCTGCCTACACTTTTCCAATTAATGTTCCCAGCCCTGTTCAACAATCAATATGTTTTCATTATTTTCTTGCTACTTGCTTGTTTTGATTGGATGAATTACTCAAATGTTAATTACAGAGGTCGTTTGAGCCTTTTCAACATTATTCACATCTTATTAAAACGTTGTCAATTCCCAAGGTAATAATACAACTATATTTCCGTTTTTTAACCTACGTAATGATGAGGATGTAACATTTGAAAACAAAGTCTAAAGATGTAGAGTTGCAGGTTTTGTACTATTTGAATTACTGTATCTAATTTGCTAATCATTACTAGTGCGTGGGGGTTAAAACAGTAATGTTAACATTTTTATTTTATTTTTTTAACTTGAATTGGCAAAATTATTGCTTTGAATAATGCGTTGGGTAAATCACCGGTGAAGCGATAAGCGCGAATCAGTAATGATGTAGCGCGTATGACGGTACCGACAAGCTGGTGAGGGGTGAACTCGTGGCGGCTTGGTCGCTGAGCCAGCTCTTTAAATTAAACTTTCTTGTCCTTTGTAGGTGTTAGCATTTTATTATACTTATGCCATGAGCTCAAACGACCTCTATATTGAATTGGAGGGAGTATGTAATTATTTTTAATATCAAAATCAAGAAATTAATGGTCAAAGTTTTACGTCTTTAATATATCTTCGTTTATTCTGTTACTTATCTTTCACAGGCTTATTTTTTTAATTCTTTATCTTTTCTAGAATAGAAAATTATAATTTCAAATTTTTAATTTATTTTGTCTCTTTTGTTATTGAATTATTATACGATTAATGATATAGTTTCGAATAATTGCGTTTTCATTTTTAATGTATTTTTGATTAATTTTTATTTTTCTTGTCTAAATCTGAAATGTTAAGAAACCGGTAAAATAACTTAGTAGTTGATATTCACACTCATGTGTGTCCATCATTATTAAATGTGGGGTGGGGGGATTTTTGCCTGTGCTTAGCGCTTCATCCATATAATTGGACCAAGAGATTCCATTGAATCGGTATCTATAGGTGCAGTTGGGTCAATTTCTTGATTACATGTTCTTAAATAGCCCCACAATGATAACATCAGCCACAACTTTTGTTATTTGTCTTTTCCATTGGGGCTCACAAAGGGTGTCATTGAACTTTTCAGGTATCAAACTAAATCAACAATATTATTAAAATTATTGATAAGTTGAGTTGAAAATCAAGGATGGACGATATTTTCTTTGTTTGATGAGTCTTCTATTTCATTGCGTGCTAAGAGAAATGAAATAAAAATATCAAGAAGGGAATTGACGAAAAGTCCTTACTTTAGCATTGCAGTTAACATGAAAGATAAAGCCGGGACAATATTGGCCATGCTTATGGCCACAATTGGAGAACTATAAAATAGACCGAGAAATGCAAGGTTTTGAGCTATGGTTACCCTGCATAACAAATAATTTATGAAGTTAATTAGCTTAAACAGGTTATTATCACCTTTATGAGATAGATGACTTCATTCATAATAGAGTTTGTCTGGTCAAGTACGTATACGACATCAAATTTAAATAAAATACACTATTGAAAAAACGAATTGTTGTAATGGTTATAGGAACCGTTATCGTTTTTATGACACGGTATTAACTCCTTGCTAATTAAATCAAGAACAAAGTATCATACTAATTAATATTTCCTCCAATCAAAGCAATTATTTTTCTGGCAATATCGAGATAAATGCTTTAATTTCGATTCTTTCTTTTAATTATATTATTAAAAAAATTAATATTATGAAAGTATTTTAAAAAAGCGAATCAGTATATAATTTTATATTTTTTAAAATAATGAATAATTAATAATTGATGAGGTGAAGTTTAATTTGAAAAAGTCAAAGCGTCAATTGTTTTGGATTGGAGGATTATTGTTAGAAAGTGTAAGGCTTGATCAGCATGCCTTTTTCGAGTCTGCGTTGGGATTTCATGGAGGAGGTGAATAGGCTGCGTATTAGCTCCAGCGGAGTCGGGGATGAAGAGCTTGGCTAAGCTGCTTGTCACAATTAAATGACATGTGAGCAGGCCGCAGCGTAGAGGTTAAGGTGATGACGTTGGCGTTTATCATTTCGCTGTCAGTTGGTATGGGCTGAAAACGATTAATATTGTTTTTATTATGGCCGGATAATCAAGGAAACACAATCTAGAGAATATATGCAAGGTTCAAACTTCGATATAAATAGATTTTCCTAGTTATCACAACTTATTCTCTTTTACCATAAACAAGAAAGTATATATACACATACATATAAAAAGGTTTTCTATAGTCAGAGGAGGAAATACTACTAACCCAATTAAACCAAGCAAGAACACACGCCAGAGTAGGTGTGAAGTAAATAATGGCCTTTGAATTCTGTAATAAACAAAAACATCTCAACTAATTACTCATTTATAACCCAAAATAAAGAGATCGAGACTTACAATAAAAAGAGGTCAAATAATTATTTCCAGGTGATGTAGAAACTTACTTGTCTCGATCAGAGATGAAGGAGTAAGGGAGGAGGATAATGGAGGCAAGAGCATTGGTATAAACAACAAAAACAAATGGACTCATTCCTCTAGCCATGGCTGTACTAGCTGCAATTGTCAAGAATATGGTACAAGCTTCAACTAAAAGCATGGATATGCATGGCAATACATCTTCCAAAACCCTAGTGATAATTACACCCCCACCCATTTCCTCTCCTTTTCCAATCTCTTTGGATGTTTGCTTATTATTATTGTTAAGTTTATCTTCTTAACTTTGGTGGTAGTTTATGACTTGGTGGATGTGTGGGTTTGGGCTCCCCTTTTATGGTGACAAGTAAGCTACTGTTTTGATAAACAGGAGGAGGTAACCTTTCATGCAAAGGTCAAGCTACTTGAGGAAGGGAATTTGCTACTCGGCTCTATCTAACGTAAGCATATAATACAATAGTGATGTCTTGGTAATAAGTTATGAGAATAATAAAGGTTTTTTCTAGTATAACTACCATTATTGTATTACTTTTTTTTACCTTTTTTGTAATATTTATCTATTTTCAATTCTCAAATACTCCCTTCAATTTTTTTTAGTTGTCATTCTAGCATAATTTTTGTTTGAAATAGATGTCGTTAGCGCTAATAAATTGTAATTTTATATTTTGATGTCTTTTTATTACGCACTACATTGAGCTTATCAATGACCAAATGATATAGTTTTAATTAATTGATATTATATTTCGATATGCGTTTTAGTACTAACTTCATGGTTGTCTTGAAAATTTAGGATGAAAAGTAAAAAAATACGAGAAAGAGGTAGCTAATTGCTCAATTTTCTCTCGAAACTATAGGAAAATAATTCTTTAATCTTGAATAATGTGATTCATTCTACACGTTATAGAAAGTTTGTCAATTTACCTCGACCTTTCCATCAACTTAATCAACTTAAATTATCATAAATTATGTAATGGGATATATATACACACTATATTTAAACAAACTATATATATTTGGTTCGTTTTCAAATATATATATATATATATTTGGTTTGTTTTCAAATATTGAAGAAAATATATCTTGGACTAAGATTGACCTTAGGAGGATAAAATTACATATTCTCTTTATGATATTTTATAAATATCCGGGCAATGCAACCTTTATTTTCACGGTTTTTTTTCTTCTTCCTATTTTTTATCTACTTGGTCCGAAAAATGTATCATAACAATAATACATGGTTCACACTAACCATGCAATCTTCCATCAATATTACTATATCATTGTTCCAAAACTGGACCGATTTGGATTTTCCTATCAAGGCCCTACTAAATACAAATATTTACATTTGCCTCGCTCTAACTTATTGACATTTTTAGGTATGCCACTGCCAGGTCATATTATCGTATTTTCCTAATTGGTGTGGAGTGCAAACAGAATCAATAGCTTATTAGTACAAAACAATAATACTCTTGTTTAGAGGACCAAACTGGCTCATGGGGATGGTTTTGGCCGTTTGATTGATTTTCAATCCATAGTGCGTTGCATAATCAATTAAAGTAGAATGAAATTCAAGATAATGATGTTTAGTGCAAGAAAATGGATTAATATTGAAGCAAATTAAGAGATAACATTTTAATTCTAATTAAATGTATCATATTTTCTAAAATGCATGTATATGGAACAATTTATATAAAATGAAAAAAGATTGAAAGTGGACTATTTTCATTGGATGGAGGGAATAATAATTTTCTTAATTATAAATTGAGTGATATGTATCGTGTCTAGTTAATTGCATAAGCAGGTCATATTGAAAAAAATTAAGTCTTAATTCCCTGCAATTACAATAATTCGCAACTTGATTCAGAACTACGTTGATATCTTTGTAGAATTAGAATAAGACACTAAAAATTTGGTAATAGAGGAAAATAATCGTTTGTCTGTGATGTCACGCCCAAAAGGATTACACGTATTATTCTTGTGATATAATATTCATTAAATCACCGAACTTTTTATCAAATTTTATAGATTGTTTGTGTAATAATATTGTATCGTGTCAGCAGAATCAGTCTTCATGGCAATGAGCATACATGCGTAAAACATGGAGACCTTGTTTGTGTACCTTTTTGGCTATTTGTTCGTCACCTTTCGTCAAACATCATCCGCAAAACTTAAAAAAATGTAGAACCTGCTTACGAAATATGAAACCTGATAATCGCAATATACCATGCCTATGAAAGTTCGATCCCTCATTTGATCGATTATTTAATATCCTGATAAATATATATGAGAAATTTATATATATTTTGTATTCATAATACACCATGCCTGCGTTGATATTGTCTTCACCTTATCATGAAGAATTCATTATCAATGAACAAATGAACATCCTTATATGTTCTACACAGGAAGAAAAAACTCTACATTCAAATAAGCAAGATATGAAACAGACTCAAATCATTGGTACCAGCATCTAGCAGATTCCTGGTCAATTAAAATGCAATAGAAGAGTGGTTATTTATGTGTGAAGTTTTTCATATTCCTGTTCAAGTTCCAATTTGTCCATTTATTCAGCAAAATAATGGATAGCAGCCAGGTAGAAAAAACAAAACAAACCAACTGCAGAGCAATTCAAATTCTATATGAGTATTATATTGTTCCTCTTGGCATTTCAAGATTTCCAAGGGTCACAATACCAATCTTCTAACTAAATAACATGATACAAATTAGTAAACAAAGATAATTTCCAATAATAATTAAGCTTATGTTTGACATGATGAATCAGATGAATAGGACATTTTGGGGTGATATTCAAAGAACTAAAGCAGGTGCCAAATAGGATTACATTTCTAGTTTCTAGCAAGGATATTAGCCTAAACCAAACCAAATCAAGCTTTATTCCACTAAATGGGGTCGGCTATATGAATTCACCGCCTCCATTCAGACTTACGTTAGGTCATTTCCTCCATTAAACCCATATACTATCGATCCTTAGGTATAGTCTTCGATCTACTTCTTCCTCTACGTCCATTTGTGAAATCAAAGAGGCATTATTCTTTTCCAATATGAAGATACATGGGAGGGACAGAGCAAATAGTTATCACTCCTTTTTTACTATGGACAATTAGAGAGACTTGATCAATGCATTTGACCTCTGCATCAAATCTGGTCACTTCAAGAAGTAAAGATGGTCCAATATTTTCTAGTTTGTGCTATCCAAGTATGCAATTTTCTAAAACGTACAAACCCTCAGCACCTTCTCTGACTTGGTCGAAAACTACAAGGCAGACATGTCCTGAAGCATAATGAAGTATTTAATCCACTGTAAATACAATCAAAAGACTTTCAGCAACAAATAATACTACGTCAATTGATATACAGTCATCGATTCCCTTCACCGGCTCTCTTCTATCTTTATACTCTTAGTTTCAGAATATGTAAATATATTATCCATTGACATGTACGACATAAGATTATTTTAGGGAGAGAGTGATATATCTGAATGAGTCATAGGCCATACATGGTACATATATCTAAAACAACATAAGTGGCATCTCTGAAAATGCACCCCTATATAGCTAAGTTGAAAAATTCACTCTATGATCTTAAATAATGGACCTGTTGACCTTTACCCCAAAACAGAAAGAGAGTATGTGATGCTTGGAGTGATATTAGGGGCAAACAATATATGTCCTCTAGGAAGACCCCTTTGTCTAAATGTGACCATCAGGCTTATTTGAGTATGCATTATCTTAATATTAATCTGCCAAGAACAGGTTATTACTTATATTTATACGACATCTACTTTTTTGTCAGCTTCAAACTCATAATCTGCCAAATTTCTTAATACATAGTATTACTTATATAAGCTTCAAACTTGAAAGAATTACCTTTTTGTGAAATTCTCAAAACATGCCTTGTTCGAGCTTGATTAGATTATATATTTATCCATCTTTTCTGTTCAAGGCCTCTAATTAACAGCCTTATAGCAATACTTTTCCTTTTAGCTATGTATGAAGAAGCTGAAAGAATCGGACTTGTCCTCTTAGATGAAACATATGGTTCTGTCAGAAAAGCTTAATTCTAATGCAAAAGAGGAATTATAGAACATCACGAAGAGCCACTAGTTAGGAACCTCAGGCCCTTGATGCAAGAATCGTGCTCTAATGTTCTCTTTGTTGTCTAAAATCTATGTGTTTTGCAATGAATTCTTCAACCAAACACTTCAAACTTGAGAAAACAACAAATATGCTAAATATAAGTGAAATGCACAAGGAAAATAACATAACAAGTGAAACAATTAGCTATATTTTGCTAATCAGAACAAAAGACATTATATAAAAGACAAGTGGTTAGTATTACCTGTTTTCAAGAAAAGAAAACCAACACAAGTTCCCTGCAACAAGAGACAAATTGTCAGACTTCAGAGTTGTGATCAAATATCAAAATTTAGGTTCAATAGGAGTCTATCAAGCTTCTTAACCATAGCAAAGGCCTTAAGATTGCCATCTTTCTTGAAAGCCTCAACCATCCTCTCCCCAATTTCGTTCCCTTTCTCCTCATTATCAATCACGGCACCAAGTCCACACCTTTTAGTGTCAGATGATGACAGTTTTGTGGTACGATGCAATGACATACTTTATCGCAAACACTCGGCTTACTGTAGACTGCATCTCTCGGCTGAATGGATGCAACCATGTGAAACTATTCGAGACTGATCGTGGATCCGTTCTCAACGATACTGGCAGTAAATTCCACCCTGCAAGTACATAGCACTAACAAGTTGAGCATGCTGATACATACTGACTACACATACCACAAACACAAGTACCTCAATAAAATTAGCTTAAATAGATACAAAGAAAATAACAGGCCGTTCGTTAGTTCATTTAAAATGATCCATTCATTGTCCACTTACTAATGGGATGGGCGAGGGGTGGGTGGGGTGGGTGATTGAGCCAAAAATTTGTCCCGCCGCGAAGACACGCTTCATAAATTCACTTTTAATGGTTCGAACTGGTGATTAGGTACATCGCCTGCTTGCATTCGTTAGCTGCGTGTTGTGATCTGCTTAATCAGTGATCGATGTAACCCACTAACTTCATGATCGCAGATCGCCAGGTAACGTGGACGTCCGCTAACTAGCCATTATTTTACCATATAATGATTTTATGTTCCTCTTAAAAATAAGATCTATTATGAAATTAACTTTAAAATAAAATTGGAGGAAACTTTTGTTGAGTCATAAGTGAATTAATGAGATTCGAGTATCCTGATATGCCACATGGACTAGTGTAATATGGTAAACACTGGATGGCAACAAAACAATTGAGGAATTGGCAGAGTGAAGTCGAAGGAGTACAGTGAGTACACAATGCAAAATAGATACACCACCTATTTTTTGGATTCCTCTAATGAGAAATTACGTTACAATGAGTGAGACCTCACGGTGCATCCCACTAATAATATGCACTAGTACCAAGTAAGTTCCCCGCTTTTTCCCACTAGACACAACAATGAATCCCAAGGACCGACCCAAATAATCATTGTCACCTTGTGAATTTTTTGAGAGGATATTTTGGTCGTCCAATTTCAAATAAATGCTGATATGGTTAAAGAAAATAGACTTGTTTCAGCAGAGTGATCAATTGTCTTCCTTAATTCACTTGTATACAATTGCATTGTCATCCTTTAGGCTTACAATAACAAAATGTGTTTTGAATTAGATTTCTTATAGATGGTAATAACATATTTTAATTATATTTACGACTTTTTGTTCTTATACTAGTTATAAAGCATGAATGGTAAATGGTACAAAAGTTCATGTATAGAGAGAGTATCATCAATTGAAAAATCCTCTAAATTATCTAAAGACCTTTTGAATCACTTATAATAATAAGGCATATTTTGAGTATGAACACAAATGATGTTATGGAAATATTGTGAATGTCTTGTCCACCAAGAAAGGAGATGAATTGATTAGAAAGTTATTAGGTTACTTGATTACTGCTTAATTATTTTACCAAGTAATTATCTCATATGATATATATTTAAGCCTATAACAAGATTCATTATATCAGATACAACATTAATTATAAAGAATAAAAATAATCCTCCTCCTTGTCTATTATTTTCCTCGCTCTTTTTACTTGATTTTTCGTTATATTTATAATAATGCTATCAACATCTAGACTTCCAACTAACCGAAGTGAATACAGCCTCCAGAGAATGTAATGTGAAAAGCATTTAGCATTTATATGCTTTCTAGAGCTAAACTGCACTTGATTCACCTCGAACTCAATCCGCTCCTTTGCTCCCAATGCCGTGTACATTTTTGAGTTCTATCATTATTTTGTCAAGATTTTGCTTTAATCTCTGAGGATCGAATGATATTATTATCTCTACTGATATATAGCTATTACATTTGATTTCTTCTATGCCTTAATACTACAATCCTAAAAACGAGAAGAGAAAAAACAAATCTTGAGTGTGTCAGTGTGTGATAAGTAAATTTGCTTGTTAATTTTTAGTACTGCGTATGCACTAATATTCCCTTATATTTGATGCATGGTCATGTTATCTAACCGACTAAATCAAAATATTTATCAAGAATTCATTTTGATATATTTGTCCCATTTGTTTTGATCTGTCATAGAGGTTAATAAATTGATTATAGATTTAATTAGACTAACTGATAAGAACTATTATTCTAGAAGACTAACCTACAAGATTTGTAGTCATAATAAATTATTCATAACTTTATGAAAAAATTATAATAATTTAGCTCAAATATATTTAAACCTTTTGATGTGTCTTGAAAATCCAATTTTAAGAAAGTTAAAAATATTGTTATCACTAGTAGTCCAAAAGACTAGTTCAGAGGATTAAAAGAACTTAAAATTGATGGGCAAATAAATTAAGGACTTTTGAATATTTCTGAAGAATTTATGTCAATGTCCCCATTATTTTGACAATGATATGAAATCATATGAATTCACTTATGAGACCTGAAGACTCATATTATATAAAGAATACATATTCAATTACATGGTAGCAAGGAACCAACTCCTCGAAATCAGTAGCTTGTCAATCCAACAGCTAAAATAAAGAAATCTAATTTTCAATAGTGATAAACCAAAAATAAATGACATGAAAATGGTAACTCCGCTCAAAGGTTTGCCAAAGACTTACGTCTGGGGGCACCTCGCCCAATGAAAAGCTTTTCACAATGAAGTTATTACAAGTAGGGACTTATACTGATGTTCCACATCACTTGTCGCCCTAACTAACCTTCACTATATGAAATAGGATCCACCTACTTCTATCACAATACACACGCCGATCACACGACTACAGGAAATGAATACTCTTAAGAAGATTGTTATACTGTGCTATAGCAATCGTATCTATAAATATATGCAAGAGTAAACTCAACCACACATTCACTCACCACCGACACTCAATAAATCTTGCTATGAATATTAGGTTGAACTTTTTAGCAAAAACATTTTTCGTGGTTCACATCTTCAAGAAGGCCGCCCATTTATAGTAGAAGTCGCATAGGGTTTGGTCTTTGATTGTGGAAAAGATTCTAAGAATCGCCTTTCCATAACGCAAAGAATCCTACCAAAACTCTCTCGATTCTGCCATTCATAACTTGAGATTACACCAAACTCCAAAACTTGCCATTCAAGTAAATAGATTAAAAAATAATTACTATACTTGTGTTCCCCTACCTAAACCATCAAGGCCCAAACCAGTGGCACAAAGAAAACAAACTTGCATCGCTTTAACACTTGAAGCACTTGGTTTGAACATCGTCCACGCGGATACGTGCAAGCCAATCACCAATGACCGAACAAGAAAACTTCAGCCAACCACACACTAACAAACTCCCCCTTTGGGTAAGTTTTTCATGACAACTCTTATAATCCATTTAATCTGGGCTGTGTCAAGTTAAAACATAGGCAAAAACCAAAGCAGATTTAGCAATCGAAAAGCCATTTAAAAGTCACAATGGATCCCAACATAATAGCAAGACTCTATTTGTCTCAACAAACGGACCCAAAGAGAAACCTTTGAAGAAATATAGTTTAAAATACAACAATTAGCCTATTACATAATGCAGGAAGAGGAAGTCCTACAGAGTTTTGATGTGACGGATTGACACGAGCCCGAAGAGCACCAATCTTTGCACGGAGATCAGAGGCACGGACAGATTTGGCCCGACCTCTCGCTTCCACCCGGCCGTTCTTCATCCTCGCATACCTCGGGAGCAGCTCGGCAAAGATTCCTGTGTAAAGGCTCGGGTTGGCCTGTAGGCACTCACATTAACATCCACCACGTGCTTCCCCTTCATGTAGTTTATCATCACGGTGAGATTTTGCATCTTCACTGTGACCATCTTCTTTCTCAAAAACATTAGACGCTAAAAGCAACGCAGGCCGCAGATAAGGTCAGGGGAACCCAATAGGTTTTAATTTTGTTCGACTTGGCGTGATCAACTTGATCAAATATTATCTTTCGCATCACTAAGTTCTTTAACCCATTACAAACAAAGATCCTTTGCTGTAATCTTGACAACATTGGTGTCAGTTTGCGTAGGAACAAGGTTAAATAATGTAGTTTTGCATGGCATCAAAGATACCCACTTAGAGAGGAAGCTTGTAACTGCCCTTCGTCGGCCACGCCCGTAGCTCCACCTGAGTTCTTCAATGATGTCCGCTTAGTTTCGAGAGGGCCTCAGAGCCTCCATCCTGAGTCCATAATACTAGTTGATGATCGGCTAAATTTAAAGACGTGTCCCTCAAGCTTCACCTTGTGAACACGGGAGTCCTCGCTTCTATTAATATCCTCGCACAGCAAAGAGACAAATTCCCCGGACTCACCCGAGGCCAACGAGGCCCGATGTCCTTCATTGCTCGAGCCACTTCACTAAGGATGTCCATATAGGTCCGATTGTCGTTGGTGGTATCCCGACGTAAAACCTCTCCTCGCGTATCATTCCTATAATATACGAATTTCACCTTGGGTAAAGATGTTCTTCATAGAACTCTACTCCATCACCTCAGCTTCCTTTTGTGCATTCTTTAGCAATTCTTCTATTGTGGATACGGTTGTGGGAGTCATTGACTCTTAATTTACCCTTCCTCTCGAACTACTGTATCTCTTTTCTCTCTTCCCGAGGACTCCACATCATCAATAACAAAGTCATCGCCTTTTTCTGGAATCTCAATCCTCTTCCTTCTCTTTGAGTCCACTTGACTCCTCCCTTCAAGACTTCGGCTTTGCCCTCTTTTCCTCGCTCATCTTCTGCCAGCCCACCTTCTCAAGATCATCTAAGTTTGAACACCTTGTCGGGCAGGACTCTCCCCGACCCAAACTTTTCTTTTTTTCAAAGGCCACAAAGATCGCCCTAGTTCTTCTCTATCAGAGTCGACGAGACAATTACAATGCTTCACTATCTCTTTAGTGCCGAGGTTGAGAGGGTGACTTCCGAACAAATCTCACAGGGGCCCCCTGTTTTCGCAGCACTCTTTGATTCTCCCTCCTTTTCTTCTAGACAAGAATTTAGCCAAGGTAGGCTCTTGAGAGGACTGAGTACTATCAGGTTTATGACTTGTTTCTTCAGAGGGAGGATGGACAGGTTTAACCGATGGATTAACATCTGCATCATCATCACTAATTTCCACTTCAATAGGTCGATCTTCGTCAACATTGTCCTCGTGCACAAACCTGTGAGATTTTCTCTGGGAATTTTGACCTTCAGATTAAGTTACTTTGTGACAATCCGAACTAGGGTTAGCGGCCTTACCCGACTCGCATCAGCCAGACTTGCATGGCTGGCCTCCTTCGTCGCTCATAATTTCTAGCCCATGAGGTGATTGTTGTTTCTTCAACCGGCGACATTAACCGAGGGGGGAATTAATTCAAGAGGACAGTTCTGCTTTGTCTGAGGCCCTTCTAGCAGCTTCTTGTGCTTTAGCGTCAGTTTTTGAGAGTATTCACATGGTAAGTGTTAAGAGGCTTTGGGAAAGACGCGAGATTGATCAAGGAATAAGTAGGATGCAGGATGTGAAGAGATTGTGAGAGCACTGATATATGATTGCAGTTTAGTGGGTGAGTGGAAAGAACATAACTTCCACACACATTTATTGAGGAGAGTGCACACAATTAAAGCCCAAGAAACCGCCAATTCTCCAAAAGTAACCGTTAAGCCAATTTTTATCCCATTGTTATAACACTTGGCTTTTATTTGGGTAAGAACTTGGGCTAATTCTCATTTGTTCATATCACACACAACCCCAAGGCTGCCTTCAGATATTCAATTTATTAACTTAAACTTCTTCAAGAATATCGCCGCTTGTTTATCATCGCTACATGTTCCAACTTGATCTACCCCATCTTCCACCAACGCCCTAACGTTGATGCCGTATATCTATATGCTTGGTCCGACTGTGTTGAACCGGATTTTTGGAAATGCTTATAGCACTCATGTTGTCACAATAGAGAGTCATGACTCCTGGTTTGACTCCGTATTCTTCTAGCATTTGTTTCATCCACATTAGTTGAGTACAGCTGCTCCCGGCTGCTATATATTCAGCTTCTGCCGTGGAAAGAGACACAGAATTTTGCTTCTTGCTAAACCATGACACAAGATTATTTCCAACAAAGAAACATCCTCCTGACGTGCTTTTTCTATCCTCCGTGTTTCCTCGCCCAACAAGATCACAAGATCCAACAAAAGAGGTGTTGGGGTATTGCGCATATAAGAGTCCATGGTTATACGCATCTTTGCACATACTCTTGAGAATCTCTCTCGATTGTTCAGCGGACTTTCTTGGGATTGGCTTGATATTCAGCTTAATACCGCCTACACACGGAGTGTGCTATATCCGGACGATTTGTAGTGAGGTGAGTAGACTACCGATCATACTTCTATAGAGTTTCACATCAACATCTTTCCCATCTTGATCCTTGGTTACTTTTAGGTGAGTTGCCAAAGGAGTTCTTTTTTATTTTTAGAAGATTCCAATCCAAACTTCTTCATCATGTTCTTGGCATAATTAGTTTGAGAGATGAAAATACTATCTTCCATTTGATTAACTGAACCCCAAAGTACCTCCACTCCTCCCACCATACTACCCCGACTGGGCCTCCATTTGTTGAACGAATCAAGCTTACTGTGCCTGACACCCTTTTGACCGAACACTATGTCATCGACATATATTTGAGCTACCATCATCTGGTTCTTATCCCTTTTTATGAATAAGGTGTTATCAACTCCCCCTCGAGTATATCCATTTTTGATCAGAAACACGGTGAGTCTCTCATACCAAGCTTCCGCGATTGCTGAGACCACAGAGCCTCTTTAGTTTATACACATGCTCAGGATTTTGGGCATCAATAAATCCTTTTGGTTGTTCAACATAGACCTCCTCTTGAACAATTCCATTAAGAAAAGCACTCTTGACATCCATCTGAAAGAGTTTGAATTTCAAGAGACATGCGATAGAGAGGAGTAGACGGATTGCTTCAAGCCTGGCTACCGGTGCGAATGTCTCTTCAAAGTCAATACCTTCAATCTGTGTATAACCTTGTGCAACCAATCTAGCTTTGTTTCTAGTGACGTTTCCGGACTCATCCATTTTGTTCTTGAAGATCCATTTAGTGCCAATAATATTGCATCCAGAGGGTCTCGGAACAAGTTCCCACACATCGTTCTTATCAAACTGAATGAGCTCTTCTTGCATAGCCGTGATCCAGTACTCATCAAGCAATGCAGCTTTCACGTCTTTTGGTTCCACCTTGATGAAACATTACGCTTCTCCTCCACAAACTCGCCATTTTTTCGATAGGCTCACTTTGTCCTTCCTCCTAGCTGTTATTCCTTGATCAGTTCACCAATGATATGTTCAAGTAGCGATTCTTTTGAGTTCTGGCAGCTGGTTCAATTTCCTTTTCCTCTATTTCCGGCATATCCTTCATTTCTTCATTATCCAGGCTGTGAGTGATCAAGGGCTTTATCAGCTTGGGGCGTGTCCTTCATCTATTGTCACTTATCAGCCCGATCCACTACCTTCACATTTATAGACTCCATAATCGTATGAGTTCGCTTGTTATAAACCTCAAAGCACCGCTTATTCCTCGAGTGTTAGTCCAGGAAGATTCCTTCATCACTAATATCAAATGCCTCTGTTCTCATCTGCTTGTGATATAACACGACTTCCAAACACACGAAAGTAGTGTACATTCGGCTTCCTTCCTCGCCACAGTTCATAGGATGTCGATGAGTGGGCCTCGGTCCGAGCGCAACCCGGACGATGACATGCCGTGTTAATGCCTGTAATTTTATGGGTAGATCCTGGCATGTAGCATGACTCTGGCCATTTCTTGGAGTGTTCTGTTCTTCCTTTCCACGATTCCATTCTGTTGAGGAGTGATAGGTGCGGAGTATTCGTGTTTGATTCCCACTTCACCACAAAATTTTTGGAACTTGTTATTCTCGAATTCTCTACCATGATCGCTTCGAATAACCAAGATGTTGGCTTCCCTTTCTCTCTGGATTTGTATCGCCAAGGCCCTAAACACATCAAAGGTTTCAGATTTTTCTTTGAGAAACTCAACCCATGTGAACCTTGAAAAGTCATCAACACACACAAAAACATACTTTCTCCCAAATGCTCTACTCTTGCACGGGTCCCATTAACCATGTGCAAGAGTTCCGAGAACCCTGTGGTGTCCACCCCAAATCAAGTGGTGCGACACCGGGTTTGCTTGCCCATTTGACACTCCCCACAACATTTTCCTTGACCACCAAATGTGGCAACTGCCGCACAAAGATTTCCGAAATAAGTTGCCTAATATCAGCGTAGTCAGGTGTGTCCAAGTCGCCAGGCCAGCTCTACATCCTCAGCTCGGCCGACCAAGGCCCTATGACATGGTGTCCATGTGATAGCAACATCGGGTGGATCGACTTCCCTGCATAATGAGGTCGTTGTTTTGGTCGCTACATTACATGTATTTTGTCAGCGAAACCTTTAGGCCACCTGGCCACAGAGTTGGCTAATGCTAATAAGATTTTAGCAAGCTCAGTTCACCAGCAGAACTTCTTCGAGATTAGGCAATCCTTCAACATTCAGTGCACCTTTTCCGACAATCTTGCCTTTTTCACCTCCTCCGAAAGTGACAAAATCAGTCTTCACTTCCTTGATGCAGGTGAGATTAGCCCTATTCCCTGTCATATGTCGAGAACATCCACTATCAAAGTACCAACCAGTCCATGCCGTGGCTTTAAGAGAAGTAAAAACCACGTTGCTTACCACAGTGTCCTTCCTTACCCATTGCATTCTTGGTAGAGAATATCGCTTCGTCTTTCCTCATAAATTTTGTAACAAAGAGGGGTGCTATATGTCTCCCACAAAGAATGGCATCTCCTTGGGGAGTTTTTGATTACTTGATTTGGCCGAAGTTCCGCATCTAAGAACATCCTTCCTCCAAGTATACCGTTTTGGTTTCATGATTGTATCCTATTCCCCGAATTGTCACCACCTTTTCTTGAGATAGAATTTCATCCAATATCAGCGCCGGAATTCACTGGCGTTTATTCCCTTGTCATTGTTTCTACTTTGCTTTCCGTAATCGCCAGATTTCCAATTTTTGTTCTTCATTGTTTCTCTCTAATTCTTTGTTCCTTTTCTTCAGCATGCTTCTTTCAATTTCTCCAGAGGTGTATGCCTTTGTTAATGTGGACCATTTTTCAAACAGTAACTGATAGTTGGCCATCAACTTTCTTCGCAAGTTCTTCTCTTCAATTACGCTGCCGTGGTCACGCTATTAACCATCGGATTGGATCAGACTTTGATCCTGAGCTGTAAATGCAACAAAATTATTAACCTCGTTGGTGCTTTCTTCTTCTTCATCGGTTTCTTCATCTGACAAGGTGGTATAGTAGCCTTTTGACTGCTTCTTTACGTAGTTTGGACATTCAACTTGGATGTGACCAAACCCTTCGCACTCCCTACATTGTATACCTTTGACGGATTTCTATTATTCTGCCCACCATTACTCGATCCGAATTTAGGGTTCTTCCATACTCTATTTGTCTGGCCGGTCAAACGCCTCGTGGGTTTCTCCGGCTAAGGTTTCTTGTTAAACCTTTTAGAGTTTTGTTGTTCACAAATTTATGGTATCAGCGCACTTTGTTCCTCGATTCGTGATTGATGTCTTCAAAGCCATTCTCTTAGATGATCTACTGCCCCTCCGTGAGTCATTTCAAGGTTATAAGATTTCCTATCGCTTCATCGAAAAATCATAGTTGATAGATTCCGAGCTCGATAAATTGTGAATTTGTGAGCAAATCTTAGAAGAGTTCTCGCATTTTTCTAACGTAGTTTTTTCGTTACTCATCTTCTCTCCAAGAGAAAAGGATTCATTAGCAAGATCCTTTATTTTAGAATTAGAGTCGTGATTGTCTTGCCCTCCCGCATCTTCGTGATTTTCCCACCTCGGTGGTTAACTGTCAAGTCTGACATCCCATTTTCTCAAGTACCTTCATAGTACCAGAGGGATTTCCCATGCCTCCTTGGCCACAATACAAGAACTAATAAGTTAAACACTTCGGGACTTACTGCACAAAAGATAGCATCTGCTAAGCCATTGCTCCCTCAAGGACAATTTCGCTCTAAGATTGACCAGTTTTGTTCTTCTTTGATCACAAGAACTCCTTCATCATTTGTTTCTCAGGTCTGGCCCGTACCAAGAAGAACAACTTTCCATGTTCTCGTATCCACCGATCGTAAGAAGGCGGTCATCTTAGCTTTCCAATAGGGGTAATTTGACCCATCAATTCGCTGGAGGATTAGTGGATCGACTTCCTTCCCGGTTTCCCTTCCATTGAACAGTGACCACTCTATATGTCGAGTGCCCGCCTAATACTAATTGAAAGGTAACCAATCGAAATTAAAAATTTTGTCAATCCAATGCTTAAAATAGCAACGAATTTTCAATAGTGATAAACCAAATAAATGACACATGAAAATTAGACCAGCTCAAAGGCCTAATCAAAGACTACGTCTGGGGCAACAAGCCAAGGAAAAGCTTTCAATTATAAAAGATGAAGTTATTACAAGTATGGATTCTACACCGACGCTCCACATCAATTTAATTCTCTAACTAACCTTCACTATATAAAATAGGATCCACCTATTCTCTCTCCACTATCAACACACACCGATCACAATACAACGAGATAAATACTTCTTAAGAAGGTTGTTACAATTTTGGTGTTATAACAATCGTACAATAGTGTTAGGAGGCAAGAGTAATCTCCTAACCACACATTCACCACCCGAATCGACACTCAATAAATCAAAGTTATGAATATTAGATTGAACTTTGTAGCAAAACATTTTTCGTGGTTCACATCTTCAAGAAGGCCGTCCATTTATAGTAGAAGTCGATAGGTTTTGGTCTTATTTTCGAAAAGATCTTCAAGAATCTCGCCTTCCATAATGCAAAGAATCCTACCAAAACTTCATTTCTTGCCATTCATAACTTGAGTCATACCAAACTCCAAAACTTGCCATTCGCAAATCGATTAAAATAATTACTATACTGTGTTCCTACCTAAAACCATCAGTGCCCAAACCGCAAGGGCACAAAGAAACAAACTTGCATCGCTTTAACACTTCAGAAGACTTTGCTTGAACATTGTCCATGCGGATACAAGCTAACAAATAATGAGGGATTCAACAAGAAAAACTTCACTAACCACACACTAACACATGGAATGAATTTTCTCCGAATTTGATTATCGCTTATCGCTTCTTGTAGGTCCGTATACCTAAATTAATGAAATTGAACGAGTGTGTAGGCATTAAACTATACTTGATCTAAATATGTATCTACTCTTGAGTTCAAGATTGAGTCTTGGTGCATGCGTAATCTGATTTACACCAAGTTTTAATTGCATAGTATTGTTAGTCTTGAAGACAACAAGAAAATGGTGGAATATACCAACATTATTTGACTCCTTTAAAAGACATAACACATGATTACATGTTAATATACAATAATATATACCTCTGAAGTGGTTAATCCTTGAAGCGATTGATTATACCCTTGAAGTGGTATATTATTTATAAGTGTGCAACTTGTTTATATGTTGTATAATTCAACTCATATGTTGAAGTGACAAAAGAAATATATCTCGCAGATAGTGCTACAACTCATAGATAAGAAAATTTTTATTACTTGAAAAACGAGAAGTTTAACGTTATCACAACAGAGTGCTGTAAAAATTCAATTAAACTGAAGAGCCCACATATTGTTCCTGAAGGAATACAAATTACAGCAAAGTATGCATCAAGCATTTAATTTTTCTATGTCCGTATACCTTATAAATTAAATTTTCTTAACTATGCACACATACGACTCGATGTAAATTGTCCCCGGAGCATGGATAATTTGCTCTCCTACAAAAATATTTTGTTACATGTCAGATAATGTTGATTTCCATACTAACAATAAATGATTATCATTACATCCCTGAAGTGGTGACTATTGACATATACAAATTGATTATCGATCCCACCAACTTATTTTGTTAAATCCATATTTCATACATATGAAAACTAGCAATATATCATTGAAGTGATTGTAATTAATATTAATTTAATAAGTATTAAGTTCTAGAAGAGCTATTTTCAATAATATAACAAAAGTATTGAGGGACTCCGTAAGAGCTAATATTTGTCAAAGTGAAGAAAGTCGTTATTGTATAACACACATATGTGTAGTATTAAAATACACTTCCTATCAAACCAGAAGTTTGATAATTATGAAACTTTTATTATTTGGCATGACCGGTTAGACCATACCGGATCAGATCCGATGCAAAAGAATTGTTGAAAATTTGACTCGGCACTCATTAAGGGGTCAACAAATTACTGAGTTTTAGTGGAATGGTGTGAGCTACATGTCAGAAACTCCCAGCTGACTATTGGGGAAGGAACTACATGCACACCGCCTAATTGATTGTTGTGAAATGTTACTACATGAAGTGACACTTGTTCGCATCAAGCCAAATTATCATAAGACTCCTCCCCCAATATAATTGGTTTGGTCGAAACTGACATTTTACTCCTTTCTCAATTACTCGTGCATCATATATTTTCAACAATATGCACAAGATATGAATAGTTTAAATGTTTATTATACTAGAAGGTATGTACATCTATATACTTGAAAATATTATACCTAGAAGGTATATACATCTATATAATTGAAGTAATTTTTCATTGCGATATATCAATATTTTCAACATTGAGGGGGAGAATAGTATACAACTGAAAAATAGTCTATCTTGAAATGAAATATCCCTATCCTATATGATCCTCAAGATGAATAAATATGAACTCGAAGTTCAAGAGATAACATGAACAGTTCAAGGGATAATATAAACCAGAAGTTCACGCTCAACAATTTTGACTCCTTTAAGATAATAATAAAATAATATATATTAGTTGTAAACACTCAAACTAGAGTATAGGTTCTTGAAGAACCATTATAGATGAAATATTTCCATCATTGAAGATATGACATTGAAGATGGTCTAGAAGAATATCACCTCTAGAAAAGGTAGATGAATAATATATCTCATGAATAAGCTAAAGTTATAACTAATGTCTAGAAGACATTTACAAAATTCATGAATATAATGAGATCTCAGTTATCATGAACATGGTGGAACCAAAAGAAAAAGATTGTCGACAATAGATATTGCATACAATGAAGAGCTCTATATCATGAAGCAATATGAGGATCTGAAATCTATCTCCTTAAGTGAGTAGATAATATATATGAATGACCAAAGAGAAAAGACGCAATCAAGAGTAAACGAAACTCATTATATAAGTGAGAAATTTAGACTTGAAGTCTAATGAAGATGATACTAGTGCACTATGTCTTGGGTACCTGTGAGAATAAATGACCTAAGATTTGTCATATAATATTTGTACCCTGAAGCACTACATAAGTTGTAAGGTAACACATACACCTTTTTGATAGATTGTATCAAAATTTAAAATGTTTGGTAGCAACAAAAGATAATCTTCTGATTTGCGCAAGATGACTTATAATATAGCATGCAACTAAATATGTGTACATGAAAACATGTAGTATTTGTGACGCTTAGCACATATCTCAGATTCCTGAACCAAACTGACTGAGTTAATATGAAATATTTGAATATTTGTGTCATCCGAAAGATGGATTGCAAGTTCGAACTGCATTATTAGATATTCATTTGCATTTTATTCAATCTCACATGAATATACAAGTCTATCAATATAATGTCATACATGTTTAACTTTGCATATATTATATTTTATGTGATTGTATGATATATTTGTTTACTTATGAGACATTTGAATTATTTAGTGTAAGTTGACATTGATCTTACATATCTTTATTATTGATTAGTTATTATTGATGATCTAAATATTCATGATATTATAGAAGATTCGATTATAGTTTATAGAGACTCTAGAAGAGTTCTAAGTTGAATAAATTATCATGAATAAGTTAGCACACAAGAACTCATGTATTCTTTAGTTGTTAAAAAGATGTTTATAATCGATCTTAATCAAATGCATTATAAAGGCATATGCCAATCGACATGTAATTATAAATTCATACTCATGTAGCTAATTTTAGACAAGATGTTTACAATCGGATTTAAAATTAAATACCTTGTAAAGATATATGGCTAACAATTGTGCATGTGGCATAAATTCATATCATATTTGATACATGATAGAAATGTTTAGTCTCAATTAAATGAGATTCATAAGAGATAATTTAGTATCGTCCGAAGACATGAAGTTGGTCTTGAAGTACCAATTTAATTTATATCATACATTCGATACATGATTGCATAATCATGCATTATTGACAAACGCTAGAAGCAAGTATTTGGATATTCTACTTGACAAATTATACCGATGATCTCATCGTAGGGAGATATGATATACAATGATACAATATGCATTTAATTTTTTTCCTTCACTAAGTTTTTCCCTAATCGGGTTTTCTTTTGGTGTGATTTTAATGAGATAATTATTTCAAGCATATCTAAAGATAATATAATATCTAGTGACTATTTAATCAAAGATGGTTATACGAATGATCTTACATGGCATTGTATTTACATGTAAAGATCGGGAGAAAAGTTTATGAAAATGACAATTTATGTTTATGACTTAAACATTATTGGAACTCCTGAAGAGCTTTCAAGAGTTGTAAACTTCTTGAAGAAGGAATTTGAGATGAAACATTATTGATAAGTCACCTTGAGTATCCCAAATGATTATAATATCACTAGATGTGAACAATGACCCATTAATGCCAAGAAAAATACAAAAAGAATGATTTGGTCTCGAGGTATCATATATAAGTGCTATTGAAGTAGTGATATATATTAGAAGGAAATATCAACATGAATGCATTGGAATGAACTTAAATGTATAAGGGATATGATATTGTTTTAGTAGAACATATTCAATTTCTAGGCAATTTATGCGAATGCTTGATGTTTATATGATCCAACAGATCCATATTACTTGTGATTTATCATATGAAAGTTGGTCATGATGATCTTTATGACGATAATTGTAGATGTGTTGCACAGTTAAATGAATGACATATCAAAGGAGATAGAACAAAATATATTGATGTTCTTCTTCTTCCTATGATCTTCGTGAGGAACGGTGTGAAATCGACAACAAATTGACCAGGATAATCCGATGCATATATTCACTAAATTACTTCATACTCAACATTCGAAAAGCAATCCGTATATAGGACTACGCCGACTAAGTGGTGTGGTCATGAGGGGAGCACGCTGTATTTTTTTTTTCTAAGGTTTTATCCCAAATGGATTTTTGATAAGGTTTTAATGAGACAACATTATAAGCGTATGTTAAAATATCGCACTCTTTTTCTTCACCGAATTTAGCAATACGTAACTGAACGAAGTACAATGA